>QJNZ01000156.1:0-136960 GCA_004155055.1 Monosporascus sp. CRB-8-3
ATGCAACTTTGCTGATCCCTGTAGATTTATATCCTAAATAGGTATGCAAAATTATATTAAATTTTATTACGTTTTCGTAAAGTTATAAGCATTATATTAAACATAAAATTGGTTACGTAACAAACGAGCGACTCGCTTGTATGAGCGACTCGCTTGTGTATTACGTTATATAAAATATGATATTAACCCCGTAAGGTTTTTAAAAAAATGTTAATTAATCGACATCTTTTTAAAAAAGAGGTTATTTTTTAAATATAAATATTATTTTTAAAAACGGCTTATTATAAATATTCAACTTTTAATATAATATTAAAATACCTTTAAAATATTATCTTATAGTTTTTCTTTTTTAAAGGTCTTAATTTATAAATTAATACATTTTTCCTTTATTCGAATATAGTAGTATTTTATTCGAATAAACTTTATTTATTAAAAAATATTATTTTTTACGAATTAAAAGTTCTATTACTATATATTATAATAACCTAATAACGCTTTAATTATATAAAAATTAATGCGATTAAATATTACTTAATATCCTATATCTTTATTAATAAATTAAATCAAAACTTAAAATGGTAAAAATATAGAAAAAGTATCTCTTTTTTTACTCTATTAATTAACAGGGTTAGTCCGGGCCAGAAGAATAAAATTTTAAAAATTTATAAACTGCGCTTAACGGCGATAGTTAATCGTTATCTACTATCAAAATCGAATACCCTGTGATATGTTTTAACTCCATCCTTTTAATAGCTACCGGTAGAAGCTTTAAAGTAGTAAATGTACTATTGCATATTACTCTCTTTACAAACTTATCAAAAAATTAAATATTTATTAAGTCCTAAAAATTCGAGAAGGCCTTTAATAATTTTAAAAAGTCTATATTATATTATTTTAACCGTAAATACTTAAAGTGTTATAGTTAAGTGATATATTAAATATATCGTTATTATTTAAATAATATATAAAATATACGCGATATAATAAATTAAATATAAATATAATAAATATAAGCATTAAAGATTATATATATAATTATAATATATATATATATATTTCAAACGAATATATAGTAATATAATTTTATACTATATTATTATTATACTTATAATTAAAGTAACGACATATTAATTAAATAACTTTTAATTTTTATATTACTATAATATAAAAAACGTATGTTATTTAAGGAAAAAGGATTTTACTTTATATTTACCGTAATAGTATTTTTATATTAATTTTATTTTATATAATAAAATATCGTATATTTTATAAACTTTTTTAAAAAAAATAATAAACTATAAAATATATTACTTTTCTTAAAAGACATGTAACTATATAATAAAATTAAATAAATTAATAAATTATGCTATTTCGGTTACTAGGCTTTATTACATTTTAACCTTTTTGTAGATATTTCATTTTAAGGTGATGTTAGATTATTTAGATATGCCCTTATCGATAATCATTTTTAACTGAATTCTAGACGGTTTTTATAATCCGAAATAGCGGGAAACTTATTGTTTCTAATTTTTTAATTCATATTAAATTAAAAGTTAATTTCGAATTTTTTAAACCTTTTACCGTTTATATCTAGTTTTTTTAATAATTCCTGTATACGGTCGATATTTTTTATTATAAAATCGTTCAACTTTTAATTGTTTTTATATATATAAATTAAATTATATCCGAAAATTAAAATTAAAATCCGATTTTTTTAGGAAAAATCGGATAAATCTATAAAGCTATCGATATGATTAATTTATATTAAAGCTTTTTAAAATTTCAGGATTTTTTAAAAAACGTTTTTCGTAAAGATTTTATCATTACGGAATACCGGTATTTTATAATAAAAATTACCAAGTATATTTCAGCTATTTTAATTAATAAGTATTCGAAAAGTTATGGAATTAATCGAAATTAAAATCGTAAAATTCGTAAAAGGTTATAAAGTAATTATTTTATACGGATTTAAGGTTTACCGCGAAAAGCTTAACATTTCCGAAGTTATTATTTATTTTTTAAAAGATTTCCTTTACCGAGTTAGTTGGAAGATATAAGGTTTATTAAGGTCGAAATTTATCGACATTATACGATCGGTTTCGGAATAAGGTTTTTCGTAACCGAAACGTATAATTTACCATTACCGTAAAAACTATTAATAATTACCGTATTTGAAAATAATAAATAAAGTATTTATCGTATTAATTATTAATATAACTATTTCGTATCTTTAACTTAGCTTAGATAATACGGCTTAAATCTAACAACGTTATATAAAATATATTATAATTTAATTATGCAAGGTAAAGTGCCATTAAGGTATCTAACTAGCTATGTACAGGAAGCTGATCCATTTACTAAGTACATACACAAAGGATTTTACGATACGACCGGGGAGCACCCCTTAAAAACCGTCCCTTCTTGGCAAGGACCGGAAAAACGCAATGCGGGTCATGTGACATACGGCAACTGACGATAAGATATACCCGATTAATTGATTGGTTCCCAACGCCCCCAATCGTAACTGGTCCCACCAGCCACCCCTCAATTGTCGCCGACACGGTGGCGGAGCCGAAGCCCCAATTGGTCTAGCTCCTCTAGGCTGGCGCGACCTAGAGGAACGGTGGCCCAAGTTGGATTTGAACCAATTGTCTCTTGCAGTTAATCGCAACAGGGTGCCCAAGCCTGTCGCAAATAAAAAAGACACCCAGACTCGCGACCACTGAGCCATTGGGCCATAATTTAATTATAAGTTATAAATAAATTTTTATAATTTCGTATTTAATTTTATTTCTTTTTAAATCTATACGAATTTCTTTTAAAATAGTATTAAAGTTTTATATATTTTACCTTTATATTAAATTTAAATTTCTATTTATTTACTAATATTTGTTATTTATTTCATAACATTAAAATTCCTAATACTATTAAAATTTAAAGTATAAAGGTTAGATAATTCGGGCTGTACAAATTAGGGGGGGGAGGGGGGGGCGTGCATTTATATGTACAACACTCTACACTGTGGGTATAAACCGAATATACTAACAAGTAGTTTCGTTTCCAACACTTACGCACCGGAAGATCTAGATCACAACATACAGCAAACTCCTTTAGCTGAACAGAAAAATAAATAGTACCTTTCTGAATAATTGCCATGGATGTGGTAATCTGTTAAACCCTTTTAACGTGAGACATGCTTCCAGATGTGTAGCTTGCACGCTAGTTTTATTGACATCTAGTAAATAACCTCGACCTCAGCATACAGAATCATGGTTACATTTCTAAACAGTCCCTTATCCGAGCCAGGATGGAGGTGAGCAGGCATCTGCGAAAGCAGCAGGCCAATGGGAGACCCTCCATACTCGCAGGTTGCATCTCTAAATAGGACTGAGAAACCGCACATGGATGGCTGGCTCCGACGTCACAAAGTAGCAGCGGGTCCGCTATGTTTTCCACCCTCCACATTTGCTGCGGTTACCGTCGGCCCCACGTCCTGACAATTCAGGGTATTAACCGAGATCGGAGTGGATCTTTTGCAAAGCGCAGCGAACTTCTCTGGGAGCATAAAATCGCCTGTTATTAAATGACTTTACGTCAGTACCTCGACCTAAACGGACCATCAGACCAAAGCTCACTGCACATCCTCTCATAACGCTTTGAATTGCTTAGTGCAGAAATGACTTTCGTTGTTCTCTCTGGCGCCGATCTTAAGCAGCTACTTCGAGGCCTCAGGCCATGTGACGTGGAGAGTTTGGCTGAGGTCCTCGGCCAAGCACTTGTTCAATACTCGTGCCGTGATGAACGACAATATCAACCGGAACGTTGCGTCGTCACACGTCCAGGAGGTCAAGTCAGCTTGTTCATGCCGGCGACGACCGAGCAATCTATTGGTGTCAAGATCGTCGGCATCCGCCCATCGCTGGATCCAACTAGTGTGTCGCCGGATGAAAAGCTGATGCCCGCGTTGCAGAGTGCGCTTACCATTTGCGATACCTTGGGCCATGCCGTCGGGATCCTAAACGCCGCTGAACTCACAGCCTTCCGCACAGCGTTGGGATCAATCCTCCTCTACAGATACCGGCATGCTACCGAGAATATTGTTGTCTTCGGAGCTGGCAAACAGGCTCTATGGCACATCCGCCTCGCTGTCCTCCTCCGCGGCCATAATATTCGAAGGATCACGGTTGTGAACCGCTCAAGCCAGAGGACCCAAGACCTGGTCGACTCTTTGCGTGAGTCGGGCTTACCCTCACACATCAGCTTGGAGGCTTTCGGCGGACAGGAGAGTGCTGCAAATCTGTTGGAAGAACTACTCGTAAGCGCGGATGTGATATTCTGCACAACGCCAAGCACCAGGCCCCTATTTCCTGCCGCGTTCTTAATGTCGGAAAACGCACGGGCCAAGACGCGCTTTATCTCGGCAATCGGCTCCTATCGCCCTGACATGGCAGAGATCGATCCCGAGCTATTGAGAACCGTGGTGAACCCTACTGGCTTACTATCAGATCAAGTTTGGAACGGGCGGATCGCTGTCGACAGTCGCGATGGTTGTCTGCAAGAAGCCGGTGAGCTGATCGCAGGCGGCATAAGTGCCAATCAGATCATTGAAGTCGGCCAAATTGAAAACTCGAGAATGGGTTCCGAATCACGCGGTATGAAGCAATGGTTAGAGTCGGGATTAGTGTTCTACAAGAGTGTCGGCATTGGGATCATGGACATGGCGGTCGGAAGCAAGTTGATGCAGCTAGCACAATCGAAGGGCATTGGGACCCACTTAGAAAGTTTCTAAGCTTAGAGTATTATGAGACAAAAATCCCAACATATAAATATGTATGAATTCTTGCTTTTTCTCCACTGACAGCTGAAATCTCCAGATAGTTACTGTGCTGCTTTAGCCGTACTAGTACTCAAATCCCCTACCAGTGATTCCGCGACATAGGGAAGCCCAAAAGCTAGCGTAATTCGAAATTGTTTTTAGGTAAAGCGACAACACGTCCAACTCGCCGGCTACAATCGGTTTGATGTCGTCCGAAGCCGGCGGATGGGCAATGTGGGACCTACAAGCCTGACGATACTTTTAAGAATGATAGATCAATGATGGAGCCCAGAAGACTCATTTAGACACCACTCTCACCCGTCTCGCTTACAGTGAGTTTCAGACAACCTAATGGCACCTTTGTTGCGTCCCGCTGAGCCGGGACATTCTCAAGACGAGCGTCAAAAACCTCGACTTGTTGCTATCGCAGGCGCTGGGGTGTTGGGACTCACCTCCGCTTACCTTCTCACTGAATACGGCTACGATGTCATCATAGTAGCACGAAATTTCCATGGAGACAAATCGACGGAGTGGGCTAGTCCATGGTGATTCAATCAACCCTCTGCCGTACTTTCGGACAGTCGCTGACAGGGCAATCCCAAAAGGGCAGGCGCACTGCTTGCACCTCACCCTGATAACGGATTTCCAGAACTCCAGGTAGAATCATTGAAAGCTTACCAGGAACTAGCAGAACTAGAACCGGAAAGTGGTGTCAAGGTGAGCGAGTCAATCAATATCCAGAAGATACCTGAACTAACCCCAGTAGAGACTCGAGATTACCGAGTTTTATGATGACCGGCCGCACGATTTTGACATATGGTACAAATGCTTTGTGCCAGACTTTCGCCAGATTGATCGATCAGAGCTCCCACCTGGCACCACTCTAGGATTTAAGTTCAATGGGATGGTGGTAAATCCTAATCAGTTTCTTCCTTGGATCTGTGAGAGGCTAAGGAGGCGAGGAGTGAAGTTCGTCCGGGAAACACTCAGTTCGATGCAAGACCTCTACCGGTTGACGGGTGCCGACGTCTTGGTCAATGCCTCGGGACTTGGGGCAGCACAACTAGCCCCGGATACGGATGTGATTGGGATCCGCGGACAGACCATGTTTGTCAAATGCGACAGCTTGGACAGAGCCATCATCCGTCAAGGTTCACAATACACCTACGTGATCCCACGGCCATCGGATGGGGGAGTTATACTAGGTGGCGTAAGTCAACCGGGTGATTCAAGAGCCGAACCGGATGTAAGCCTTCGGTTAGATATTCTTCGGCGGGTTAACGAGATGACCCAAGGGGCATTCTCCTGGGTGGACCCAGATCGCGATGTTACGGATATTGTTGGCTTCCGACCGGGACGAAAAGGGGGGATCCGCGTAGAGAGAGATAGCGGGATCGTTCACGCCTATGGAGCGGGCGGATTAGGTTACCTTTACGCTTTTGGAATCGCGAAGCAAGTACGCGACTTGGTCTCAGCTTACCCTAAAGCACGCCTGTAAATCGGGCTGTCGGTACATTAGCAACTTGATTTACAGTAATAAAGACGCATATCATGAAGGTTACTGTCTTTCCGGCCCCGTTACAAATTCTTCCCCTTTCCGGTGTTTAGAGCCTGAATGGTAATGCTCTTAAGTACTTCAAGCTTAAAGCTGGGTCCACTTGCTTAGGTTCATAAGAAGTAGGTCCATAACTCGAAGTAGTGTCGAAATGTTAATAGGGTCGAAGTTAAACGTTATATTCCCAAATATGTACTTGTGCCTGAGTATATTTACAGCTGTAAGCACCTAGTTGACTCCTTCCACTGCAATCAATCGCCAGTATTTTGCCCTGTAGCGGAGCGGTACCAGGTATAACCGTTACATAAAGTTCCCACTAATAAACATCAGATCAGCGGCACCGGTGACTGTTAGTTAGGTGAAGCTGGCCGGTCGCCGTGTCGTAACTGCCATCAGTCAAAGTCAAGCCTTAAAACGGAAGGGGCGATCTATTGAATATCCTCTACTTACATTCTACCTGCGGACTAAAGTATATACCCAAAAGGGTACATCGCAATAGATATATATATGTCACAGAAAAAGGACTCTGAACTACATATTGAGACAGGTCCTAGCCGCCGAAGACTAGAGGGCGTTTGTCCTCGGCGCAAGAGTAACGATCGCAACCTCTGCGAGAAAGTATTGGTTGAGGTTCCCCTCCGGCCGTATTCTTGGAATGGTTCACTCATGTCGGGTACATCCAAGTTAACGCGTCCCGTCTCGCCGTCGTATGGCGAGAGCAGCATATTAGCGAGTTTTATCTTGTCTTTTTTGGATTTGCATAACTTGCTGCTGTGGTGTTAATGCTTCCATATTATCCACCCAGAAGAAAAGAAGTTGGTGTAAGGATGATCAAACTTAGCTTTTCAAAGGGGTCACGCAGGTAAAGGCGTATAGTGGTTACGGCTTTCGTTTGGCGGAGCCTATGGATTCGAGCCAGAGTCTGTTTTTTTGATACTGGGGTTCCTGGCAAATCTATAGTTAAAGCGAGGATTCCTCTTTTTACCTATTTCGCTACGCTTGTCGTTAAACTCGCCGGTGCGGTTGTAAGAGGTGCGCTCGCGAGGCGGACGTTAGGGTGAATCTGTGTAATGCGTTGTGTGTATAGGTGCCCGAGCTGCGGAGCAGGTTTGTTTTAAGAGTTCGAATAATAAACGACTCGCCTGACCGAACTACCCGCGAGCGTCAGGAGCATGACGCGAATGTTTGGGTCCCAGTTAAACCGCTCCACGATCGACTGTCGTTCCCACTGTGGGACCTTGCCGTCACACCACATGCTGCTCTTGGAGGCGTGGCCAAGGTCTGCAATCAGGGCCTCGACTTTAGAGGCGAGCCGCAGTGGGCTGTCTATGGGCAAGGGGGCAGCACCTAAGTTACCATTATCCTTTAACGCTTAGATCTGGGTGGAGACTTCGGCCTTTGGGTAAGGCGGTGTATATCTACAGGCCAAGTGCTGGCCTGTCGTAGCGAGTTGAGGACATAGTTTCCGCATGTGGATTTGAGACCGGTGGTATATTAAGCTTTGCCTTTTAGATTAATCGGCGTACCGAGAAACGTTTCGCCCGGTTCGACCGTTAAGGCGTACTATGGATAAGTGATAAAGCCTATGTCGCGTTGGACGTTGAAAGTCCTTTATGCCAGTTCGTCCGGTGGTTAGCCTTTGCAGACTGGGATATGCTCGTTTCGGTTTTCGAGTGGTAGCGAAGTTCCAGATTGTAGAAAAACCTTAGGGATTTTATTTGCTGTAGTATATTTACGTATAGCGCGGGCTTAAAGTTTTAAAGTTGGCCGTAGATAGCTTCGTCCAGTTTTTTTGGTAACCTGTTAAAGCATATTATCGTATACTAATCTCTTTTTATAGATGAATTCGATTTGGTATATAAGGTTTTTTGCGCGGAGAAAGAGCGATAGCGTTTTTTTAGTCAACGGAGTAAGAGGTAGCTGGATAAGCGCTTAAGCCTTTTTATTGCCTCTTGGTTATTTCCCGGCTTCTAAAGGTAAAAGATGCCAGCGTCGAATTTATTGGGATCCGTATTGCGGATGGGTACGTACATATCTTAGCAAAGTCGCTGAGCCTCTAAGGCGGTTCCGGATGGGCGTCCCGGTTACGACCCATCTTCAACTTTTTCGAGAGCATAGAGGGGGCGGGCTATTTTCGATCTTCTATTGCGAATCAGATGGGTTATATTTATCAGGAAGGGCGAGTCTTTAAGATTTGAAAATAGGTACCCATAAGTACCTACATACTACCTACAAGCGTCAGTGGTTAACCGGAGGTATTTTATTAAAAAGTAAAAATTATCTACGGTTAATAATTTATAAGGTTAATTATTTATCAGGACATATATATAACATTTATAACAGAGATAAAATATGATTATTTATAAATATAATAATAATATATTAAATAATTTATATTATAAATTAAATAAAAGTAAATATAAAATACAGTTAAAAGTTATTACGAAATATTTTATAAAGAATAAATAAAACCTTAAGGAAATTTATTAATATTATTATAAATTTTTTTTCTAGCTGTTAAAATATAAGCAAGTTTTATATTATTACGTTATTATAAGATTTTAAAATTATATAAAACCGGATATAGATTTTTTATTAAATATTACCGTAATTATAAATTAAAAATTACAACGCTTTTTAACATGTAATTTAAATAACGGAATTTATATTAAGATTTGTGTGTAATTATGTTATATTCTTCAGGCTGTAATTCTGTCCTAGGTTTCTCATTTCCAACTGGGGGGGAAAGCAGCTAAATATAGCCTTCAGCTTCTTTATCCTTGCAATTCTAGGGCTACAAATTAAAGCCCTTTCAATCCTTTCAACCTTCCAACAATAAATCACTACATTTGCCGATACGCCCTTAGGGCCCTAAAGTTGCCATAAGCCATCCAGACCTCGCCGTCACCCTAAAAGCCATCAAAAAATCTTTCTATCCGTCCTGTACAAATCCTACAGTCCTTCCGGGATAAAGCTAACCTTGCATTCTGTACGTTTCGAATTATCATTCCTCCGTTTCGGGCAATCCTTCGCTATATATCCGTATTTACCACACTTAAAGCAAAATAGCTAGCTTTCCTTGTTCTATACGGGCTTTCTATCGTAAATCTTCTTTGCGTTATGGCTGTTGCCATTTCCTTTCTTCGTATTTTCTTTTTTTCGAAATTCGGCGACAAAGTCGTTATACACCTGATTTATTATTTCCTTTCCCTTTGTAAGTCCAGTAACAACTGCTATAGGGGTTTCTTAATATTAATAATAATCGCGGCGGTTAATTTGACTTTATTAATATAGGTAAGCTTTACCGAGTTGGCGTTACGGTATCTAATCGCTATCAGGGCTACCCAGACAGCCGTCTTCTATATCTCCCAGTTATCATTACCTTACAACCGATTTTCCTTATTAAGCTTAAAGTTCAAGTCTTTCCAATCCAGGTACGTATTGTTCTTTTTTTTTCCGGCGTTACCTTCACTCGACAGCTTGGCGAACACCTTTATCAGTTTTTTCATATCAAAGCCTTCCGGCTAACATACGTCTTTTCCAGACGCTGTTCCTTTTCCAGTTGCCATCTTGGCTTTCTCTAGTCCTTTCTGGGGTTCTTTTTCGAGTTCTCTCTCGAATCCTCTCGGATATCACCGCGTCGACGAGCCTCTGCTTTTAATCGACAACGGCCCTGCGTATGTAAACGTTTCCGTCCCGTTCGAAGTAATTAAAAGGACTTTAAAACCTTCTTTAACGTTGAGCCTTTACAGTTTCCTTACTTTAAAGCGCCCTTACGCCGAGCCTGTCGTCTAACTTTCTGTACCGAAGCGAGCGGTACTTCAAATACAACACAAAAATAGATAAATCAAAATATCAATTTTGCCAAAAGACGGAACCAGAAAATGCTACCATATAAGCAATTATGTTGTATTTTTCAAGCTGTAATTCTATCCTAGGTTTCTTATTTCTAACTAAGGGGGAAAGCAGCTAGATATAGCTTTCAGCTCCTTTATCCTTACAATCCTAAAGCCATAAACCAAAGCCCTTTTAATTCTTTCAACATTTCAACAATAAATCGCTACATCTGCCGACAAGATTTAAAAAAAAGAAAATTCGAAAAGAATTATATACGTAAAATAAATATATAATATATCCAATTTTATAAAATTTAAAATATAACTTAAATTCTATAAGTCCGACCGCTTTTAAAAGCTAGACTTAACTAGCTCTTTATAATTATTAATAATAAATTAGAAATAAATTTTAATTAATAAAACGAAATAAAATTACAATTTAATAAATAATAAAAAGGTTAAGTAAATAATATAATAATAATAAAAGTACGATTTTATAAAACATAATAAAGTATGAAAAAAATAACTTATATAATCTAATATATTAATATACATTTGTCGGCAGATATAGTGATTTATTATTGGAGTGTTAAAAGGATTAAAAAGGCTTTAATTTGTAGCCCTAGGATTGCAAGGACAAAAGAGCTAAAGCTATATCTAGCTGCTCTCCCCCCCAGTTGGAAATAAAAAACCTAGAACCAGGACACATCAGAACCATAGCCTTAAAAATACAACACAACTTGCCTACATAATAACATCTTCTGGTTCCGTCTCTTAAAAAAATTAACATCCTAATTTACCCATTTTGTATTATATTCGAAATACCGTTCCGTTTCGGTATAAAAAGCTAGGAACGGCAGGTTTAGTATAAAAACGCTTTAAAACAAAAAAACTGCGAAAACTCGACCTTAAAAAAGGTTTTAAAATCCCCTTAATCATTTCGAATAGGATTGAAGCGTTTATATACGTAGGGCCGTTATCGATTAAACGCAAAAAAAGCTCATCGACGCGGTGATATCCGAGAGGATTCGAGAAAGAATTCGAAAAAGGACCAGGAAAAGCTAAAATAACAACTGGAAAAGTAACAACGTTTGGAAAAGACGTAAAAGGTTAACCGGAAAGCTTTAACATAAAATAACTGATAAAAACGTTTATTACGAAGAAAAAAAATACGTACTTAAATTAAAAAAACTTCGATTTTAAACTTAGCAAGGAAAATCGGCTACGAAATAATAACAATTAGAAAATATAAAAAACGGTTATTTAGGTAACCTTAATAGCAGTTAAGAACCGTAACGGTAATTCGGCAAAACTTAGCTATATTAATAAAACCAAATTAACCGTTACGATTATTACTAACGTTAAGGAAACCCCCATAGCAATCGTTATTAAACTTACAAAGGGAACGGAAATAATCAAGGTATTAAAACGCTTATATAAAGTAAAAGGAATCGATCAGAAAATAAACCTTTAAACTTAGCTCCAATTCGTCAAATAGGACAAGAAATAATCGGCATTAAACTATGTAATTAACTTCAAAAACCTGGTACAGCGGTATAACGAAGTCGATATACCTATTAACGCTGGACAACAAGTTACTATATTCATCAATTCGATTCGGGACAACGGCGATATTTAAAAAAATCGAATAAAAAAAATACTTCGTTAGTACCTAACCATAACGGTAAATCAAATATATAACGACTTTGTCGTTAAATTTCGAAGGAAAGATTTAAAGAAAGAAAATAGCAATAACTACAACGCGAACTAATAGAACAAGCCTTTATAAAACAAAGATAGCCAGCCATTTTATTACAAATATAGTAAATACGGCTACATAGCAAAGGATTACCCGAAAAAACAAAAGTATAATAATAAAAGCGAAACTAGCTTCATCCCGGAAAAGCTATAGAATTTGTATAAAACGGATAAAATTTTTTTTTAATAACTTCTAAAGCGTTAACGAGGTTAGCAAAAGTCTGGATAGCTTTATAACAACCCTAGGGCCATAAGGGCGTATCGGCAAATATGGTAATTTATTATTAAAGTATTAAAAGGATTAAAAAGGCTTTAATTTATGGCCCTAGGATTACAAAGACAAAAAAGCTAAAGCTATATCTAGCTGCTCTCCCCCCTAGTTAGAAATAAGGAACTTAAAACCAGGACATATCAGAACCATAGCCTTAAGAATACAACACAACTTACCTACAACATTATTAATAATTAAAATGTAATAAAATATATGATATATAATTTATATTGTAAAATTGATTTTAAAAGTTACGTTTAATAATAATATAGATAAAGTGATTTTTAAAATAAATTATATTATTAAAAGTATATTTAAGTATTAAAATATTAAATTTAAAAAACGGTTATAAAATAAGTTAAGTAATAATTTTTTATATATTTTTATACGCCACTCGGACATATTAATAATCGAATAAAAATAAAAATATTATTATTATTTTTTTTAAAAAAATATATAAATAATAATAAATACGAAAAAAAACAAGCTTGATTTAAAGAAAATTAAGCGAATATAAGTTTTATTATACCTCGGATTTTTTAAATACATATTAATTATATTGTTTATCGTATGTTTTAATTAAATCGTATTTTCTCGATTAAAGTCTTATACGAAAATAACCGTTTTATAGTTAAGATAGAAATTAATTTTTATTTACTTTAAAATCATATTAAAAATTCGGATTTTATGAATTAAGTATACTATGCATACTTTATATATAAGATTACGATTATTTATAAACTTAAAAATAAATCCGTAAAATACTTAGAAAAAGTTATATCTTTAAAATTTTAAAACCTCTTTTAATTTTTATATTATACTTATTATTACGGTTTTAATATTTTTAAGCCTGATATATAAGTTCTTAAACGTTTATATATATTTTATAACGGAAATTTCAAACTTGAAAATATTTTAGTAAGTATTATTTTATACGAAAAATAGACCATTTACGAATTTTAAATTACGAACATAAATATCCAGGCTTTATAATAAACTTAAAGCTATTATAACGAATAATTAGGTAAGTTTTTAAAATTTATAATTTAAATAATATATATTAAAGGATAAAAAAAATATTAAATAATATAAATTACTTTCTCTTTAAAGAAAACGTAACCGTAGAACCAAATTAAATAAATGGATAGATTATGCTATCGGTTGCTAAGCTTTACCAAACCCCAACCTTTTTATAGCCCCTATCGACGACCATTCTTAATGGAATTTTAAACGGTTTTCGTAATCCGGAGTAACCGGATAAATTATCGTTCGTAATCCTTTAACTTATATTAATTTAAAAGTTAAATTTCGACTTTTTTAAACCCGTTATCGTTATTTTCCAATTTTACTAGTAATCTTTTTATAAGCTGGATATTTTTTAGCATAAATTTAAGTAAAAATTAATTATTTTTACCGTTTTAAATTAAATCGTATCCGAAAATTAAAAATAAAACCTAATATTTTTCGGAAAAGTTATTAATATTAATAAAGGTATCGATAAATTTTATTCGGCCGATTATTTTATTTAAATGGGGTAACTTAATTAAAACCATTTCCGTCGAGATTCCGGAAGTACGGAATACCGGGATTTTATATTCGGATTTAACCGGTATATTTTCGTTATTTTAATTAATAAAAGTTTAAAAAGCCTTAAAATTAATCGAAATTAAAGAAGGTAATTAATTTAAAGTTCTTAACCTTTTTTCCTAGCTGATATTTAACATTTTTAATTGTAAGACTGGCGAAGGGTTATAAAGCAGCTATTTTATACGGATTTAAGGTTTACCGCGACAAGCTTAATATTTCTTAAGTTATTATTTAAGATTCCCTTTGTTAAATTAGCTAAAGGGCATAAGGTTTATTAGGGTCGAAGTTTATCGGTATTACGTAATAATTAACTTCGGAACAGGGTTTTTCGTAACCGAGGTATAATTTATCGTTACTGTAAAAACTATTAATAATTACCATGTTCGAAAATATTAAGTAAAGTGTTTATCGTATTAATTATTAATATAATTATTTCGTATTTTTAGCTTAGCCTGGATAATACGGCTTAAACCTAACGACCTTATATATAAATTACTTTTTTTATTTTTCGTACCTTATATAAATATTTATAAGATTATATTAATAAAGTTAAAAGTAATAAAAAACGTGAAATCGGAAAATTAAGTAAATCTAATTTAAAATAACTAATTATATAATAAAAAAATATATTAATTAATTTTTCCCTTCGTTAAGAACATTATATTAATTATTATATAGATTTTTACATTACTTAAAAAATATTTCGATATATATAAATTTTAATATAAAACGGTATTATAAATTCAAAGGAAAAAATCTTTTAAAAATTATATAATTTTAAGTTATATCGGCATTTAGTGCTTTTAAATGCCCGCGGCTGGTGCGTTTAGGCTATAAATCCTGTCTAGGACAGCCTTTGTCTAGAAACCATCCTTTATATAATTAATCGTAAATATAAAAGTAATTGCTCTTAAACTTTTTCAGTTTTTCTTAAAATCACTATATGCTTTTCGCTGGATTTTTACATTTAATTATTATAACTATTAACATGGTAGCATTTTTTGGTTAATTAATAATAACCGTAATACGTTAAACGAAATAATTACATGTAAATTAAGTTAATAAAAAAAAGTATAAAATTTAAAAAGAAGTTGTTTAGTTAATTTAAAAGAAAATAAGCAGTTGACGATAGTAAATAAATAATAAAAACATATCTTAGAGCAGCTTTTTATAGCCGAATAATGCAGTTTACCTGATAAAGGCTTTGTCCTTATATGAGATAAGAAGTATACGAATAGTAACCCATTTTTTTCGATTAAAAAGATTTTTAAAACGAAAAGTTTTATAGTAAAGGGGAAAAATAAAAGCTCGTAATAGGCGTAATAGGAGGAAAAAAACTTACTTTCGAAATTTTTTTAAAAAAAGCCTTATTACCTTAATAACGATAATTAAAAAACCGATATAAAACCCCTATATAGAAATAATAGCTTTAATTAAAATTAAATAAGCTTTATATATTCTTAGATATTAACTTAAGTAAGATTAAAAAAATATCAAGGTACGAAAATATAAATACAAGTTAATTAAGGATAAAATTAAAAGTTTAAAGCTTTATTAAAAAACCGACGATATAATAAAACGAATAAATAATACTATAAAACGATTATTAAATATACCTGAGTTTAAAGACATATCTTAATAAGGACCGTTTTAATTAAAGGTAATATAAAGCTTACGAAGTATAAACACTTATAAAAGCGTTTTACGAAATGCCTAAGGGGCGAAAGGTTTATAAAAAGCCCTTATCGCCGTCGAAAGTAACGTAAGAAAGATTAACCCCTTAAAAAAAGGCGAAACGAAACCGAAAAAAAAATATTTATTAAAAAATTTAATTTTCCGAAAAGGGAAAAAAGCGAAAAAAAAAAAAGGTTACGTAAAGAAAAAAGTGTGGTATATAAGGACATTGACGATTTGGATAAGTAATTTTTAAATTTATTTAGAGGTTTCCGAAATCGAAAAAACCGTCGTAATAGTTTCTTTAGTATTTTTAGTAGCTCTGTAAGCCTTAATAACTTAGATAGCTTTAATAAATTAAGCGTTTGTTTAAAGGAAAATTTTTTTTTAAAAAAGTTTAATTATGATATAAAGTTACGTTAAAAACATTTTAATTTTTTGCTAGAAATGGAAAACTATTTAGTAAACTATGTTAATTAGAAGTTTTAAAATAACGTTTTAATTTTTACTTTTAAACAGATTAGTTGTAAGGACGTAATAAATTTAAGATAATTTACTTAATTACATTTTACGAAAATTATTATTAAAATATACAAAAAGGCGTTTTTAAAGTTAATTACAGGTATTATTAAAGAAACGAAGATATTAAGGACTTTTAAAAAAACTTACGTAGTTATAAGTAAAGCTAGGTAAAGATGTTTTTAAAAAAAGCTTAGTAAGATTATATATAATAGAGGAAACCTTATATAGTTTACTATAAAGTTTTAAAAGTTATTATAAAAGGATAAAAGTTATAGCCTAAAGTTTAAATTAAAATAATAAATTATTATATTTTTTATTATTATACAGAATTGCGCTGGTAATTAGTGTATGACGATTTAATTAGTACTTAAGTTAACTAGTTATTTCTTTTAGCAGTTAAGTAATAACTTTAATAGTAAATTCCATAACCGTATTAATAAAAAAACGGGAAGTTTTATAACGCCTAGAAAAGTAAGGGAAAAAAAATAATAATAACCCGCGAGATAGCAGGCCCGTATAGAATAAGAATAAAAAGCCACTTTGTTTTAATTATAGCAAATACGGCTATTTAACGAAGAATTGCTTTAAATCTTAAAAAAAAAAAAAAAAAAAAGGTAAAGGGAAAAAAAAGAAAACGTAGTTAACGGTAGGGTAATAGTAGACGGAATAATTAAAGCAATAGTTTTCGTAACGCCTATAGCAATAATAAAAACGAGAATAGTTTATTTTTAACGGCTTAAAGGATTTATACCGATTGAATGAAGAGACTTTTAGCGCCCGCGTTAAAGAATAACGGTTTAAGGACCTTATGTAATAATACGATAAAATAATTTAGAAAAAAACCCAAGGAGCTTTAATAGTTAAACGTTTTGGATTCTGGGAAGCTTTAAAGGTTAAGTGTTTTAAAGCTTAGACGGTCAATTGCCTTAAGTTATAAAAAATCGAATGTTTTAAAATAATTATTATAAAAAAGTTATAGTTTTACATATTTATTCCTTTTATAAAAACGATTTAGATAAATTGCTTTAAAATTTAAAAGCGAACGTTAATATTACAAATAATATTAACGACTTTAAAAAGAATATTATAATAAATATTAAATTCAGGGAAATTTAAATTATAATATGTAGAGGACCTATAGTTGTTACTTTTGTTGACATATTAAATAGTTTTTAAAAGGGTTAAATAAAAAAAACGAGATTATAATTAGGTATATGTTATATATGAATAATTTCTTTTTAAAGGTGTTTTCCGGGAAGATATTTTATAAAAAAAGAGGTTATCTAAATCGTAACGTTTGGATAAGCCTTAACGGGATTTAGTTGTTAATAATTAACGTCTTTTGGAAAGGATTTTTCCTATAGCTTTACGAGAAGCCGGAGTTTATTATTAGGGCCTCGGATTTAATAAACGATAAGAATTATTATTAGAGATACGTATTAAGGAAGGTATCCGGTAAGAAAGATAGCGATAATTGAGTGGATAATTTAAAATGCGTATTTTCGAATATTTTTAAAAATAGGAAAGTTTTAATAACGGATAAAGTTATAAAGAAGATTATTTTTTTAATATAGTTACGTTTGTTATTTTAATACCGAATAATTAGTATAGATTATTAAAAAGTTTACGGGGATATTTTTAGATTTTAACGAAATAAAAAATATTCTTTATATAGTATATAACGTAAAGAAAATACAGAAAATATTATTTATAAATTTTTAAGAGTAAGGGAAATATGTAAAAGAAATTATTAATATAACCTAAAATTAATTAAGGTTATTTAATATCGAAAATAAACGTTATTTTAGTTTTATTATAAATAATTGATTACGTTATAAAAAGTATTATTTGTTTAAAACTAAGGATAAGATTTAATGAAATTTATACGCCTATATTACGTAAATTATACGACGTTTAAATACGTTATTATCAGACTAAAAAGATAAATATAAAGAAATATAAGTTTTACGTGTTAACGGTAATAAGGAATTTAGAATAATAATAAATCAAAATTTTTACGTTACAAAAAATATCGAATTGATAATTTTTAACGTATATAATTAATATTAGAACGGAGTTATAAAATATGGAATATAATTTTTATAAAATAAGGTATATATAATTTTTACGTAAATAAAACTTTTTATATATTTTTAAGATTGCGTAATAAAAGCAGTAACGTATATTATTAATAGGATAAGGTAATTTACGGCAAAAGATATAATATTAATCGAGTACTTTAAAAACTTAATCGAATTAAATAAATTATATAAATCCGATAATATTTATTTTTAAATTTTTGGTAATAGGTATATAACTTTAATTAATAAAAATTATCGGATTAAATTAAAAAAGTTAATAACCCGTAAGATAAAAGGACTACTATTAAGTTATTAAAAGATATATAATTATAAGTTATAGTTATTTAAAGGCCGTAAGTTATTTATAATATTATATATTATGATTTATAAAAATCAGAAAAAGTTAAGTAAACCCTTTAGTTTTAAAAATATTATCCGATTATTATTATAGTTCGTATAAAAGCGTTGAAAATATTATTAAAAATAAGGCGTAAATGTGAAAAATAAGGATAATAACATTATTTTAAAGGACGATATAAATTCAGAAATTAAATAGGTTAAACGTAAAAAACAAAGTTCGAAAAAACTTATTTTTAAGCTGTATACTTCAAAGGTCTTAAATAAAGCTTTAAAATTAATTTAAAAGTTAAAATTAATTTTAATTTAAAAAAGCAAATACGAAAGTGGTTGATATATTTTATATTTTAATTTATTAACGTTAAGTAACGATAAAAATTGTTGTAATAGCTTTAACAATACCGATTAGCTTATTCGGAATATTTACGAATACGACTAAATAATTAACACGTTAAATATTAATATTTATAAATTATATAGTATTATAAATAATAATTTATTTTTAAAGAAAGTTATAAAAAGCATAAAATAAAAATATAATATAAGGTTATTTTTATAAGGATTAAAGAGAATTCTTCGTACTGAATTTTTATGTTGACGTTTTTTTATAAAGTTATTTAAAAGTATTTTATTAATATTAAATAGGTATTAAGAAAAAAAAATATATTTACAAGAAAATTAAATAAGTATAAAGTACGTATTTACGTAAAAGGATTTATATAGTAAAAAAGAATTAATTATAACGAAATTATAGTAAATACGGTAAAAGCAATATATTGGAAAATTCTATTAACGTTAACCGCCTTTTTGAGGTGGTATATATTTTAGAATAATTTTATCATTACGTATTTAAATAGTAAATTAAAGGAAAATATTTATATAGAATAATTTTCGATATTATAAAAATATTTTAATATGTATTTAAAAATTAGGGAAATATATAAACTTTTTAAGAAAGTTGTTAAATTAATAAACCTATTATACGGTTTAAAGTAAGCCGGAGCTACTTAATAAAAGAAAATAAGAAAAATATTTATAGAATAAGCTTTCCGGTTGTTAAGTTCGAAAAACGCAATATATTATAATTTTGGGATAAAACACGTTATTGTTTTATATATAAAAAACTTCCTGTTTTTCGATTTTAATAAATAAAGTTTTAAAGATATCGCTAAGAAAATTACGAAGAATGTTTTAATTAAGAATTTGGGAAGTACGGACTAATATTTAAACATATAAATTATCTATTTTTTATTAATGAGAAATATTAGGCTAGATTAATAAAAATACAATAAAACTTCATTAAAGATAATTAATTTAAATAAGATAATAAGAAACTTACATTATTTGTTAAAAATTAATTAGAGTACATTATAAAATGTAATAACGTAATTAGTAAAAAAAAAAAAAGTTTAACTATATAGACGTAAAAGGGAAATTTAATTTCTTAAATTATATTAATAAATCCAATATAACGTTTACAACGTTAACTTAAGTAAAGTTTATAAGTAACCCGTTATTTAAATATTAAAAATATATTAAAAGATTACCGAGGTATTTAAACGGTATATTAAATATATTATTTTAATACCGGAAAATATAAAATAATTATGTATAATATAAATATAATAATTTTTTATTATTCGAAATAATAAATGTAAGTTTTATCAATAATTATAAATTAATAAAATCTACGATATACTATATATTTTTCATAATCAGAACTTTTATTTTATAAATTTTGAGGATATAAGGTATTATTATTAAATATATTACGGAAATAAAATATATAAAAATAAAAATAAAAGGTAAAAAGGTAACTAAATTAATTCTTTTTAATAAAGTTAAAGTTTATATTTAAGAGCCTTATTCTTATTTTAATAAATAATATAAATAAGTTTACATAAAACAACATAGAAATAATACGAAAAAAACGTTATATTTAAATTGAATATTATTACGTACGTTAAGAAATTTAAAATGGAAATATTAGTTTTTAATATATAAAAAATAAAAATATTTTATTACCGGATTTATATAATTATTTAATAAGGTAAATTTTAAAAGGTTTATAATTAATTTCAGATTTAAGAAAATATAAGAAAAATTAGAAAATATTTAAAATTTAATTAAAGCAATTAATAAAAAAAGTAATCCCGCTGAATTCCTTTTATACGGGAAACAAAGCGTTCCTTTATTAAATTTCTTTTTATTAAAAATAACGACCGTAATATTTTTTTCATAATAACCCGAAAACATTTATTTACTTATTAATCTTAAGGTGTTAATTTTTTATAAAATTATTTGTTTATATATATTTACAACTTTTTACGTTAATTTTTACTTAAAAACGTTAATATCTTATATATAATTTATAATTAATTAATATTCCTTAATTAACCTGAAAAAACCTTTTATTTAATAACTTTTTATAAGGTAATACTTAATAAATAATAATTTTAATTATTTATTAATATTATCGTTAAAATCTCCTTAAAGAAGACGTAACCGTAAAACTAAATTAAATAAATAAATAAATTGTACTATTAATTATTAAGCTTTACTAAACCCTAACTTTTTTATAGCCCATATTAATAATTATTCTTTACAGAATTCTAAACGGTTGTCGTAATCCGAAATAACCGGATAAATTATCGTTCGTAATTTTCTAGTTTGTATTAATTTAAAAGTTAAACTTCGACGTTTTTAAACCTGTTATTATTATTATTTGATTTTGTTAATAATTTTTCCATAAACCGGATATTTCTTAATATAAATTTACGTAAGAATCGATTATATCCGCCGTTTTAAATTAAATTATATCCGAAAATGAAAAATAAAACCGGATTTTTTTCGGAAAAATTATTAATATCGATAAAAATATCGATATATTTTATTCGGTTAATTATTTTATTTAAATAAAACAACTTAATCGAAATTATTTCCGTCGAAATTTCGGAAATACGGAATATTAAGACTTTATATTCGGATTTAATTAATATATTTTAGTTATCTTAATTAATAAGAGTTTAAAAAGGTAGTTTAGTACTAAGTACTTTTTACCTAGCTATCGTACTAACGCTTTTTTTTTAGCTTTAAGATTAATTAAGATTAAAGAAAGTAACTAGTTTGGAATTTTTAGCCCTTTTTCCTAGTTAATATTTAACATTTTTAATCGTAAGACTGGCAAAAAGTCGCAAAGTAGCTATTTTATACGGACTTAAGGTTTATTGCGAAAAGTTTAATATTTTTTAAATTATTAAGATTCCCCTTATTAAACTAGCGAAAGGGCATAAGGTTTATTAAGGTCGAAGCTTGTCGGCATTACGTAACAGTCGGTTTCGGAATAAGACTTTTTGCGACCGAAGTATAATCTATCGTTACCGTAAAAACTATTAATAATTACCATATTCGAAAATACTGGATAAAGTATTTATCATATTAATTATTAATGTAATTACTTCGTATCTTTAGCTTAGCCTAGATAATACGGCTTAAACCTAACGACCTTGCATTACTTTTATATAAAACTATTATTTTAAAATAAAAAAACAGGGACTTTTATAAAAAGAATTACGTTGTTAGTAAACGCCAGAGAACTGAAAATATATATTTTTAAAAAAGGAAAAAAGGGTTTACTTATAAAAAACTACTGGTTTTATAATTAAAAAGAAAAGTCGTATTAAGTAATTACATTAAATAATGATTAAATATATTTATTATAAAAAAGTTGAAATAAAAAATAAATATATAACGTTTATAATAAGTTAATATGATTTAATAAAAAACTTTTTAAATTAAAACTTGAAAATTAATAAAATAACTTGTTAATAAAGATATTTAAGCTAATTAATCTATTAATATATATTAGTTTAATATTTATTAACGAGATATAATTTTCTTTTAAAAAACGAGATTTCTTAGAAAATACTCTAGAATTAATAATATATCTTTATTTAAATATAATTTTACAAGTAATTATAATAATAATAAATAATTATAATTAAGAATAAGAAAAATTAATAGTTATAAAATAATTAAATAAATATAACGTCTTATACGATTAAGTTAAACATACGATTAAGCTGGACATTTTTTAACATTTCCCGATAATTAAATTTAATTAATTAATTATAATACATTAAATCTATTTAAATTAATCGAATATTTTTTTGCTAAACGTATTTACTGTTTTATTTTAAATACGCGCATTATATCCGGGTTTGCCGTAAACGCTATATTTCTGTTTTTTTATCGTAATTTCTTTGTAATAATTACTTTCGGCTACTATTAGCTGCGATTATTTACCATTATATCTTTTTGTAGTTATAAAAGCTTATATTTTCTTCTTAATAAGTATCTTTTCTTTTTAAAAATGTTTATTTTTAGTTTTCCGGTATTTACTAAGGATATGGTTTGTTTTGCGTAATAAGCCGCATTTTTCCCGAAAAAAAGCGTTTTCGTATAATAGTATTAAATTATTTTTTGTTAAAAGATTAACCGATTTAACTATTTTTGTCGGCAAACTACCCTAGTAATTTTTAATTTACCTTTATAAATAACGTTTTTATTAAATCGTTTTAGTAATATTTTTAAAAGTTTTCGTAAGTAAAAAAATAACGAAATTAATAAAAGTAAATAGAAAAACGGTTGGTATAAGTATAACTAGAACTTTTAATTTAAAAAGGACGTTGTTAAAATTAAATAGGATAAAATTAATTACGGCGAATCTTGATTTGGTGTTATCGGTCGTTATAACAGTTTTAAACGTATTCTAAAAACCGGCGATAAAGTTTTTTTTAATAATATAAGTAACGTAACGTTATATTGAACTTTCGATATATAGCAAATAAACGCGTTTTAACGGGAAAAAATAAAATACGTCGAAAGGTTAAAGTAAATAGGAAAAATTAACTGGTATATAACATATAATAATATTATAATTAGCGTAATATTTTTCAAATTTTATCGAATAGTAGCTTTCGTAGCCGTTAAGAATAAAAAAATGTTTCGATTTTTTTGTACGCGTTTAAATATAATAATTAAAATGTTGGATTTATTTTAAATTTAGTTTATTTATCGTCCAGCCGTTATCGTTTATAACAACCTTTTAATTAGGTAAAAGTAAGTTATCGGCAAACTAGCAAAAAAGGTAGTTTTTCCTTATAAGGATGATAAATAAAGGTAAGGCCTAATTTTAAAAGTTAATAGCTTATATTACCGTAAATTATTGCCGATTTCCTTGTTAAGCTTATTTAGGTTTTTTACGTTTTTCGATACTAGTAAATATTATATTCGTTATTATAATAAACTTTATTAAAAATTTAATTTTATCGAAATTATAAATATCTTTTTCTGTAATACCGTATTTTGCGATAATAACCCGAATAAACTTAAATTACTTGCAAAATATTTTTAGATTTTTGCATAATACCCTTTAATAATCGATTTTTCGAAATAAACGCATCTTAAGTTTTTTTTGCCCCTTAATAAAATATAACACCCAGTTAACTTCGACGCGTTCTATAACGCGCTAGGTTAATAGTAAATTCGCTATATTTTTAACATATTAAAACCGGACAGGAAACGTTTATATATCTAGGTTAATGATTTGGTTAATAATTAATATTTTTTCGGTCGGCGGTAATTTCTGTTTAGGAGGAATAATATTAATTCGGGCGCGTTTATCGTTATATCGCGTTTATAAGGTAAAATAAAGGACGTTATAAATAAAACCAAATTTTTTATAATTAAGTTTCCGGTTTCGTTTTTTAATTTAAATAGTTAGGTTTATTTTCTCCTTTTTTGTAAGGCGTTTTATAATATTAATGTTAAGAAATATACGATTAAAAATAGAGAATTAAAATGGCTAAAAAAGTGTCCAGCTTAATCGTATAGGACGTTATAATAATATTATATATATATTAATTAAAGATATATTTTACGTATGTATAAAAGTATATAAAACCTTTAATAATAAAGGATATAATTAATTATAAATATAGTTTAAAGTGTAATTTAATAATTTTATATTAAAGATTACGGTTTATTAAAATATCACCGACTTATCTTAATTTCTGATAAAGTTATATAATAATAAAAACTTTAAATATTCTAGTTTTTAAAATATATAACGGAAATTATTAAAGATTATTAATAGTTTTAATAAATAATATAAGTATAAATAATTTATTCGGAAAACGTATTCGATAATTCGTTTTATTATTTAATTACGTTTATATGTTATATATCTTTTTCGTTAATTATTAAAATGCTAAATATTTAATAAATAATATGTTATATAGATTAAATATATTAGATATAAAAAATCTTATATTTTAGGATTTTTAATATTATTATTTTATATTTAACTTTATAAATTAAGGTATTTATATATATTACGAATATTAAAGCAAAAAATATCGTATTTCTATAATATAAAGTCTATAGTTTTATTCGATATAATATTATTATAATATTACTTTTGTATTTTATTTTAATTATTCTTATTTAATATACAAAACTATATAATTACAACTTTTAATATTAATGTTTTAATAATAGTATTAAATAATTATATTCTTAAATAAGATAATAAAATATATTTTTCTTAACTTTAAATATATAATATCTTTTATTATGACGTTATTAATCCGTAGACTTGTATTAATAATAACTTGAAACACTTATTTATATAGTAGCTATATGTTTATATTTAATTTTTTAAAACATTTTTTAAATATTAAAACCGTGTAAAAATTACAGTTTTAGTTTATAAAAGCTAGATAAGCCACCTTGTTTATATTTAATCGATTTACTATTTCTTAGAATTCTTCTTAATTAAACCAAGTAAAATGTAAGCGATATACTTTAATATAAATATTCGTATATTTATCCTTAAAGTCTATAAATTAATAGTGATTAATATTAATATCAGGAATTTGAAAATTATAAAATCAAAAAGAAGTATTAAAAGTTTACTTTATTATATTAATTATTTTTAAAACGTATTAAATTATAGGTTTTTATTTTAAATATTATTTATTACTTTAAAATAATAAATATATATGTAACTACATAACGTATAATATCGCTCGTATTAAAAGATTACTAATAAACTAATATAAAAATTCTAATAAGAATTTATTAAGCAATTTTAAATTATAAACCTATCGAGAATTCAGTTAAACGTAAAAACTAATAAATGTAAAACTAGATATTACCTGAGAAAATTATAGTATAATAGAGCGCAGTTATTTAAAAAATAATATATTAACGTTTACTATTTTAAAAGTTATACGATTTCTATATAAATATTTTCGAATATTTTCTTATTAAATCTATACTATTTAATTTATTATTCAGTTTTATAACCGCGTTTTATATTATAAAAATATTCTAACTTTATTACATTAAAATACGACTTTTAATATTTTTAAATCTAATTTAAACCGAGTAAATATAAATTCTTCGTTAATATAAAATTTACATATAATTTAATTTTTTTATATTTAATACGTTTATTTTATTCCAGCTAAACTTTTATATTATAAATTATATTCTTATTTTATTACTTATACCTTTTTTATATTATTTTAAATTAATATTTAAAATATAATGTATTAAGGCGTAATATTACTAATAGAATTAAGATTTTGAAAATTTTAAAAGATTAATATATTATAACGTAATATAAACGAAAGTCGGCTAAATAAATAAGGCGGTTATTTCGACTACTATTTTTAACAACGTTAATTACTTAACTGATTCGTAATATATTCTAATACCATTTTGTCCTTATATTTATTTTGTAAAAGGATTAAGATATATAAAGTTATATATAAATTTAACCGTTTTTAAAAAGATATTTACTTATTTAATAAAACGCTTTTCTATTTTAAAATACTCTTTTAGGAATTATATTATATATATTAGTATTTTTCTCGAATTTGTATAACATTAATTCTAAAAGGTATAAAAAAGTTATACTTAATTTATAAGTCGAAAATCCCTATATCATAATAACATAGAATATGTAAACCCAATAATTTTGTTAATTTTTCTATATATAACTATCATCTTATTAACTTTAATTTTAAAATTTTACTAAGTTATATTAAGGTTTAGCGTAGTTTAAAATTTCAAAGTCGTAGAGAAAATTACGTAATTACGGCTGGCCGACTCGCTTACATAGCCGACTGGCTTATACTCTACGTTAAAAAGATTTATAAGGTCTTTAATTATATTTAATTTTACTTCAAATATATAGGTTTTAATATACCTTTTTTAGCTCCCTTTATGTTAATTAATTATTATATTTTATAACTATTTAAGTTTTAAGTTAAAATAATATTATTACGTTTTAAATAATATATTAAAATATATAAAATTAAGCATTTAATTACTTTTTAATATATAACTATATAAATACTTATAACGTATTATATAAGCTCGCGAGCCAAACAAACTCGCGAACCGTTTTTTGGTACCTTTTAATAATAAATTCGAATTAATTAATTATAACATATTAAATTAATTAAAATTAATCGGATTTTTTTTTATTAAACGTTTTTATAGCTTTTTTATAAATACGCGTATTATATCCGGGCTTACCGTAAATGTTATATTTCCGTTTTTTCGTTTTAACCCTTTTACGATAATTACTTTTAACGGATATTAATTATATTTTTTTACTACCTTTTTTTTTCGGCCAAAAAAGTTTATCCCTTTTATATAATAAATATCCTTTTTTTCTTAAAAACGTTTATTTTTAGTTTTTCGATATTTGCTTAAAATATAATTCGTTTCGTATAATTAAGTAATTTTTTTTCGAAAAAAAATAATTTCATATAAAAATAACAAATTACCTTTTGTTAAAAGATTCGCCGATTTAACGATTTTTGTCGTCGAGTTACCCTGGTAATTTTTAATTCTTTTTTATAAATAACGTCCTTATTTTATCGTTTTTTTAATATTTTTAAGGGTTTTTATAAACGGGGAATAAATGGAACCGGCAAAGGTTAATAGGGAAACGGTCGGCGTAAATATAACTGGAAAAATTTTAAATTAGGAAAAAACGGTATTAAAATTAAATAAAACGATGTTAATTTTCGTAAATCCGGATTTAATATTATTGGACGTTATAATAATTTTAAATACGTCGTAAAAACCGATAAGAAAATTTTTTTAATAATATAAATATAATAACGTTATATTAAGTTTTCGATATATAATAAATAAATACGTTTTAAAAAAAAGAAAATACGTTAAAAAATTAAAACTTATACGAAAAATATATAAATATATAAAATGTAATAATATCGTAATTAACGTAATACTTTTCGAATTTTATCGAATAATAATTTTCGTAACCGTCGAAAATAAAAAAACGTTACGATTTTTTCGTACGCGTTCGAATATATTAATCGAAATATTAAATTTATTTTAAATTTAATTCGTTCGTTATTTAATTATTATTACTTAATGCAATTTTTTAATCGGTTATTAATAATAAATTTTTACGAAATTAAAATATAAAGTAATTTTTTTTGTTATAATAATAAATAACGGTATAACTTAATTTTAAAAATTAATAATTTAAATAATTATTTTTATTTTTTATTTTTTTATTAAGTTTATTTAAATTTTTTACGTTTTTCGGTATTAATAATTATTATACCCGTTATTATAAAAAACCTTATTAAAAATCCAATTTCGTCGAAGTTATAAATATCTTTTTTTGTAATACCGTATTTTGTAATAATAATCCGAATAAATTTAAATTATTTACAAAATATTTTTAGATTTTCGTATAATATCTTTTAATAATCGATTTTTCGATTTAAAAGCGTTTCGAATTTTTTTTTACCGTTTAATAAAATTAAATATTTAATTAACCCCGATACGTTTTATAATATATTACGTAAGTAATAAATTTGCTATATTTTTAACGTATTAACGCCGGATAAAAAATACTTACGTATTTAAATTAAAGATTTATTTAATAATAAATTTTTTTTCGGTTAGCGTTAATTTTTGCAAATAAAAAATAATATCGGTTCGGACGTATTAACCGTAATATCGGGTTTTTAAAATAAATTCGGGGATGTTATATATAAAATATAACTTTTTAAAACTAATTTTTAAGTTTCGTTTTTTAATTTAAATCGTTAAATTTATCTTAAGGTTTTTTATAAAACGTTTTATATTATAAGTATTAAAAAATTAACAATTAAAATTAAATAATTAAAATATTAATAAAAACGGCTTGCAAACTTATTTAGTTTATAAGTTTATATAATACGTTATACGTTTTACAATACGTTACGTAAGTGATAAATTCGTTATATTTTTAATATATTAACGCTAGGCGGGAAATGTTTATATATTTAAGTTAAAGATTTATTCGATAATCGATTTTCTTTTAGCCGGCGTTAATTTTTACGAATTAGAAACGGTATTAAATCGGATATATTTGCCGTTAATTTGCCTTTTTAAAGTAGTAAATAGGATATTATAAATAAAATTAAGTTTTTATATAAGGTAAAGTGTTATTAAGGTATTTAGCTATATGTATATAGGGAGCTGATTTATTTATTAAGTATATGCATAAACTGGTTTTATAAACGCAACCGGAAAGTACCCCTTAAAAACCGTTCCTTTTTGGTTAAGAACCGGAAAAACGTAATGCGGGTTATATAACACGGTAACTGACGGTAAGATTCACCCGACTAATTGATTAGTTCCTAACGCCCTTAATCGTAACTGGTTCCCAGCTACCCCTTAATTGTCGCCGATACGGTAACGGGGCCGAAGCCCTAATTGGTTAGCTTCTTTAAACTGGCGCTACCTAAAGGAACGGTAACCTAAGCTGGATTTAAACCAGCTATTTCTTAAAACTAACCGAAACAGGGTACTTAAGTCTGTCGCAATTAAAAAAGACACCTAGGCTCGCAACTACTAAGCTATTAAGCCAATTAAGTTTTTATAATTAAGTTTCGGGTTTCGTTTTTTTATAAGCCGTTTTATATTATAATTATTTAAAAATAAATAATTAAAGTTAAAAAGTTAAAAGAATAATAAAAAATATACAGTTTGCTTATATATATAGTTCGTTTATATAGTACGTTACTAGATTTTTTTTAATTTATATTTTTATTTTAATACCGTTACTATTTCTAACTTTTATTCTTATTTTTAAAGCCTTTTTATAGTATTATAATACGATTTTCTTTCCCTATTTTTTACAGTTTTTCTATAGAGAACATTATTCGTTTAATGTTTATAAAAGTTCTTATAATTTCGTTATATCTCTTTTATTTTATACTTAAAGGTCTTTTAATACTTTTTCATTTATTATATTCATTCTTTTAATTAATTTAACCGTTATCGTATTTTTTACTATACTTAATCTGTTTTATAAATTCTTTTATTTAGCTTATAAAAGTTTTAATAGTTTTTTATACGATAACGCTAACTACGCATTATTCCTTTTTTTATAGGGTTTTAAGTTTTCTTTCGTAATTTATTAACTATTTCGTTCTATTTTAAATCTCTTAATACAGTTCCCGTTATTTCTAAGAACTTTTTGTATATATTGTCTTAAATTGAAATCCGTTAATTATTCGTTAGTAAAATCTTATACTATTATTCTAAAATCACTTTTTTTTAATAATTATATAAATTTTATTAATTTTAAGAGATTCTCTATAACTATTTTTTTTCTTTTCACTTTGTATTATTATAAGTTTATTAATATTACTTTAAGTAATTATAATTCGTATATAATCCTACTACGTTTTATAGTTTAAGTTATATCTTTTTTAATTTCTAAAATTAAATATTTATTATTTTTAATAAATAATATTTTAATACTATGCTTTTTTCTTTTCCTACAAAATAATCTTAATAATCTTAATAATTAATAGTATAATGTTTTCTCTATCGGTTAACTTCTTTCCAATATAAAGCCTTATTTTATTCTTAATATTAATTAATCTCTTTCTATATATCTTATATTATTTATTATAATCGTAAATAATACTATTCTTTTAAAAACTGTATCGGAAATGTTTTAATATTAATAAGCTCTTATTAACTCTAATATTTCTTTATTTAACTATATACTAACAGTATTCCGATTTTTAATTATTAACTACTTTATATTTAAATTATAATATTTCCTTTTTATTATTCTTATTTTTTATTTATTATGTTTCGAAATTTCATTTTTAATTATATATTAAAGTATCTTAGGTTTTTAATAATAAAAATATTATATCCTGGTTTATAATAACTAGAATATTTAAATTATATATACATTTATTATCGAATTATGTTAATTTTAATTAATTTTAAGTTAACATTATACACCGTATTAATATATTATAAAGTAATAATACTTGTAATATATTTAACTCTGTTTTTTTATTATATTTTAAGATATTAAGGTTTTTAATATATTATAATTAGTTACTTATTTAAGTTGATTCTTTTTTACTAACCTTTTTTTAAAATTTTTAGAATTTTTTATACTTGATATATATTGCTATAATTTCCGAGATATATAATTCTAAGAAAAACGTAATATGTTTTTTATATACATGTTTAAATTATGTAGCCGTATTACCGGTCAGCAATTTCGCTATCAGATTTATATAAACGGTAAATAAAATACGTTTAAAAAGACATATCTTATAAATATTCGATATTAAATTAGAAATAATTATAATTTAATAAGAATTCCGTTAAAAGACTTAGTTTTAAATCACTTTAATATCTTATCCTACTTCTTTAATACTTAATAATTAAATTATTTAACTGGTTTTATTTATTAAATAGTTTTGTCTAACTTTTTTTATAAGGTTTTTTTTACTTTAATTTTCGAGATATTTTTAAGCAGCTTAAAGGCCAGTAATAAGGTTATCTTTTTTAAGCTACTTAACGCGATTAATAATAACGTTAAACCTTTTAAAATTTCGTTTTTTATAAAAAAGGGTTATTTCTTTTTATTTTTAAAACTTATTATTCTTTAAAAATTCTTATAAATTGGTCGTTTTATAATATATTTTCTATTAAATATATAATTAAGAAATATTACTTAAAGTTTAAGAATAAAATTATATAAATATTAATAAGGTATAACGGTAAAGGTATTTAATTAATTATTAAATTCAATCCTATTATTTATATTAATTATTTTACTATAAGTTAAAATAATTTAATTAAATGTTAGCTATAATATAATAAAATATATTTAATAAAAATTTCATAAGATTAAGTGCTACTCGGGGTATTTAGTTATATATATACATATAATACAGTATATAGCTAATCTATTTACTAAGTATATATTACCGGTTTTACTTAAACTTAATCGAGAAGCACCTGTTAAAAATCGTTCCTTTTTAATAAAGGCCGGAAAAACGCAATGCGAATGGTAGGTATACGGTAATAATAATTAATTACGTATACGATTAATTTAATTAGTTCTTAAAACCCTTAATCACTCGCAAAACACAGCTAGTTCAAATCCAGCTTGGGCCACCGTTCCTCTAGGTGGCGCCAGCCTAGAGGAGCTAGACCAACTTAGAGCTTCGACTCCGCCACTGTATTGGCGACATTTGGATCAATTGGTTAAGGGCTCTGGGAACCAATCATATCAATGGTGTACAACCATTTGTTTGTTACCGTGTTAATAACCTACATTGCCTTTTTCCGGTCCTTGGCCAAGAAGGGACGGTTTTTAAGGGGTGCTCCCCGGTCGCGTTTATATAAAACCACTTGAGTACATATATATAGTGAACGGATCAGCTGTATATAGCTAGATATCTTAATGGCACTTTACCTTGCAAAGCCCTTAATCACTTTAATTAATCGCTAATACGATAACGGAACTAAATCCCTAATTATTCAGCTCTTTTAAACTGGAGCCACTTGAAAAACAGTAGCCTAAGTTAAATTGGAACAAACTATCTTTTACGATTAATTAAAATAAAGTGCCTAACCTTACTTTAATTAAAAGAAATCGCTAGGTTTATAACTACTAAGCTATTTAGCTTTAATAATAATAATAAATATTTAATTTAATTTTTAATAACAATTTTTAATTACGTAATCCGGATAAAGTTATAACTTAATCCGATTATTTTCGAAGGCCGTTTAATTTAGTTATAATATAATTAGTATTAGTTAATAAAGTAAATAACTTAAAAGTTTAAATTTCGTTATCGTATTAATAATACTTAGAGAAATTACTAATTTAAAAAGCTAGTTAATTAATTCCTATACGGAATTTATATATTATAATATTTAAAAAAGCTAATAAATTTATTATAAATATTTTAATTTACCGTATTATATAGGTAAACTGTATACTTTTTAATACGTCGTAATAGTAAATTCGAATTAAATAATTATAATATATTAAATTAATTTATATTCATCCGATTTTTTATAACTAATCGTTTTTATATTTTTTTATAAATACCCGCATTATATCCGGACTTACTAAAGATATTATATTTTCTGTTTTTCGTTTAAAGCATTTTATAATAATCTCTTTCCGCCTTTACTACGTGTAAATATCTATTATTATTATTTTCGTAGTTATAAAAGCTTATATTTCTTTTATCGTAAATATTTTTCTTTTTTAAACACGTTTATTTTTAGTTTTCCAGGGTTTATTAAAACCATGATTTATTTTGTAAAAGTAAGCGTTTTCTTTTCGAAAAAAAGCCTTTTCGTATAAAAGGATTAACTTTTTTTTTATTATAAATAAAACCGATTTAATTATTTTTATCGGCAAGCTACTTTAGTAATTTTTAAATTTTCTTTTTATAAATAGCGTTTTAATTAAGTTATTTCGGTAATATTTTTAAGAATTTTCGTAGATAAGGATATAACTGAATTAATAAACATGAATAAAATAATAATGGGTATAAATATAACTAGGCTCCCTAAAGAAGACGCTCTCGTATAATTAAAATTAAACAAATTAATAGATTATGCTATTTCGGTTGCTAGGCTTTATTAAACTCTAATCTTTTTGTAAATTGCCTAATTATATAAGCCCGTATTAACGATTATTTTTAACGGAATTTTAAACGGTTTTCGTATTCCGGAATAACCGGATAGATTATTATTTATAAAATTCCTAGTATCGATTTAAACTTTAAACTTTAACGTTTTTAAACTTATTATCGTTATCCTTTAGTTTTATTAGTAATTTTTCTATAAGCTAAATATTTCTTAATATAAGTTTACGGAAAAACAGATTATTCCCGCTATTTTAATTAAATTATATCGGAAAATTAAAATAAAACCCGATGTGTTTTAAAAAGGCTATTAATATCGATAAAAATGTTAATATATTTTATTAGGTAGATTATTTTATTTAGGTTCAGTAATATAATCGAAACTCTTTTTTTCGAGATTTCGGAAATACGAAGTATTAGCACTTTATATTCGGATTTTACAGGTATATTTTGGTTGTTTTAATTAAAAGAGATTTAAATAGCCGTAAGATTAATTACGGTTGAAAAAGGTAGCTGACGTAAGACTAGTAAAGAGTTATCAAGCAGATATTTTATACGGATTTAAGATTTACCGCGAAAAGCTTAATATTTCCGAAGTTATTATTTAAAATTCCGTTTATTAAACCGTAAAGAGCATAAAGTTTAATAAGGTCGAAGTTTGTTAATATTACGTAATAATCGGTTTTAAAATAAGGTTTATCGGAACCGAAATATAATTTATCGTTGCCGTTAAAATTATTAATGTTAACCGTATTTAAAAATATTAAGTAATATGTTTATCTTATTAATAATAAGTAGAATTATTTCGTATCCTTAACTTAATCTGGATAATACGGCTTCAATCTAATAATAATATGTAAGTATAATTAGAATTTTTTTTGGGAAAATATATAATTAAAATCGAATAAGGTAAATTCTATTTTTAATAATTCTGATTAATTATTATCGGCCGTTATAGCAATTTTAAATACGTTATATAAGCCAGTTATAAAATTTCTTGTAATTATCTAAGTAGCGTAATATTATATAAGATTTTAATATATAACGAATAAATACGTTTTAATACGAAAAAAATAAATGCTTTAAAAAGTTAAAACCGAGATAAAAAATAAGCAAGTATATAAAATGTAATAATAATATTATTTTTATAATAATTTTCGATTTCGATTAAATTATGACTTTCGGATATATTAAAAATAAAAAAATAATACGAATTTATAATCTATATTTTAATACATTAATTATATTATTCAATTTAATTTAAACTTAATTTATTTATCGTTTAACCGTTTGTATTTATATTAATTTTTCAGTTAGATAAAAGTGAGTTATAAGTAAACTAATAAAGAAAACAGTTTTTTTCTATAAAAATAATAAATAAGAATAAAGCTTAATGTAAAAATTTAATAATTTATTGTATTTTATATTATTTTTTCATTTCTTTAGGTTTATTTATATTTTTTACGTTTTTACCATAAATAACCTTTACGTCGGTCGTTATAAAAAGTTTTATCAAGAATTTTATTTCGCTAAAGATGAAAATAATTTTTTTACGATATTGTATTTTATAATTATAATACGAATAAATATAAATTATTTACGAAATCTAACTAAATTTCCGTATAAGTCTTTTTAATAATTTATTCTATAATTTAAATACGTTTTAAGTTTATATTACGGTTTAATAAACATAAATATTTAATTAATTTTAACGTATTATAATTCGTATTGCGTAAAAAGTACATTCGTTATATTTTTAATATATTAATACCAGATATAAACTATTTATAAACTTTAATAAAAAGTTTTTCTATAATATATATTTTTTCGGTTAGCGTTAAGTTTTACAAATTAACGACGGTATCGGATTAGGCGTATTTACAGTTAATTCGCGTTTTAAAGTAATAAATAAAATATTATAAATAAAATTAAGTTTTTTATAATTAAATTTCAGATTTCTCTTATTAATTTAAACTGCTAAACTTATAGTTTTTATTTATTTATTATTTTATATTATAATTATTAACAAGCTTAGTAATTACAGTTAAAATCTTAAAATAATAATAAAAATGTATAGTTTGCTTATATATATAATTCGCTTCTATAGTACGTTATATAGTTTTTAAAATATACTCTTTAATTACGTGTATATAGATTTAAATATATATATAGGTATATATCATTAATAATACTTAATATATATCTAACTAATTATATAATTATAATTAAAAAATTCCCTTTAAAAATTACTTCGTTTTAATAAAAATCGAATTTAATTATTAATCAAGGTTTTAAAACTCGTTAATAAATTAGGTTACGTATATATTTAAGTAATTAATATTTTAAGCTCTTATTAAAGGGAGATTTAAAGATTTTAACTATTAAAATCTCGCATCTATAATATCGAAACTAATAGTTTAAGTTAGTTAAGCTTTGTTAAGTTACTTTTACTTAAAAACGGTGTTATAAAATAATTTGATTTAGTTATTACAGTTTTTTATTACTATAAATAAAGAATTATTTAATTTATTTACATATATGCTATATTTTCTTATTTTATTTTAATATATAAAGTTATTTAAACATTTATAATTATCGATCTTTTTATATTTTATTTAAATAACGTACTATATAAGCGAGCTGTATATATAAGCGAGCTGTATACTTTTTGGTACGTTGCGATAGTAAATTCGAATTAAATAATTATAACATATTAAATCAATTTAAATTAATTGGATTTTTTATCGTTAAATACCTTTATATCCTTTTTATAAGTACGCGTATTATATCCGGGTTTGCCGTAAACGTTATATTTCCGTTTTTTCGCTTAAACCTTTTTACGATAATTCTTTTCGGCCGTTATTAATTACGATTGTTTATTATTACTTTTTTTCGTAATTATGAAAGTTTGTATTTCCTTTATAATAAAAATTTTTTTTTTTTAAAAACGTTTATTTTTAGTTTTCCGATATTTATTAAGGACGTAATTCGTTTCGTATAATAAGCCGTATTTTTTCCGAAAAAAGGTAATTTCGTACAAAAGTATTAGGTTATTTTTTGTTAAAAGATTAACCGATTTAATTATTTTGGTCGGCGAGCTACTTTAATAATTTTTGATTTTTTTTTATAAATAACGTTTTCGTTAAATCGTTTCGGTAATATTTTTAAAAGTTTTCGTAAATGGAAAAATAACGGAATTAGTAAAGGTAAATAAAAAGACGGTTGGTATAGGTATAACTAGAACTTTTAGTTCGGAAAGAACGTAATTAAGATCGAATAAAATAAGTTTTGTTTTTACAAATCCGGATTTAATATTATCGGTTGTTATGGCGGTTTTAAACGTATCGTAAAAGCCGGCGATAAAATCTTTTTTGGTAATATAAGTAACGTAATGTCGTATAAGACTTTCGATATATAACGAGTAAGTGCGTTTTAATACGGAAAAATAAAATATATTAAAAGGTTAAAACCGATAGGAAAAATAAGTAGGTATATAAAATATAATAATATCGTTAATTTTGTAATAATTTTCGAATTTGATTAAATAATAATTTTCGTAACCGTTAAGGATAAAAAAACGTTTTAAATTTTTAATACGCGTTTTAATGTATTTATCGAAATATTTAATTTATTTTAAATTTAGTTTATTTATTATTTAGCTGTTTTTGCTTATAGTAATTTTTTAATCGGATAAAAGTGGGATATCGGCGAACCAGCGAAAAAGGTAGTTTTTTCCGGTAAGGATAATAAATAGGGGCAAGGCCTAGCTTTAAGAGTTAATAGTTTGTATTACCGTAAACCATTTCTTATTCCCTTAGTGCATTTATTTAAATTTTTTACGTTTTTCGGTATTTATAATTATTATGTTTGTTATTATAAAAAAACTTATTAAAAATTTTATTTTGTCGAAATTATAAATATCCTTTTTCGTAATACCGTATTTTGCGATTATAATTTAAATAAATTTAAATTACTTACGAAATACTTTTAGATTTTTATATAAAACCTGTTAATAATTTATCTTTCGATTTAAATACGTTTTAAGTTTATATTACCGTTTAATAAAATTAAATACTTAATTAATTCCGATACGTTTTATAATACGTTACGTAAGTAATAAATTTGTTATATTTTTAACGTATTAATGCTGGACGGGAAACGTTTACGTATTTAAGTTAAAAATTTATTTAATAATCGATTTCTTTTTAATCGGCGTTAATTTTCGTAAATTGGGGACGGTATCGGGTCGGGCGTATTTGTTATTAATTTGCGTTTTTAAGGTAATAAATGGGATATTATAAATAAAATTAAGTTTTTTATAATTAAATTTCGGGTTTCGTTTTTTAACTTAAACGGCTAGGTTTATTTTCGTTTTTTTTGTAAACCGTTCCATGTTATAGTTATTAAGAAATAAATGATTAAAATTAAAAAGTTAAAATAATGAAAAAAGTATACAGCTTGCTTATATGTACAGCTTACTTGTATGGTACGTTATATCGAAATATTATATTTTATGATTTATATTATATTTATACCGTTATTAATAAGGTTATATATATAAAGATAAAAAATATTAAAAATATATATTAAAACAATGTTAAGGTTATATATAATCTTATATATTTAAATTTAAAAATAGTTAATTAATACGGTAATAATAAAATATTAATTACCAATTAATTTACGTTTTATAATATATGAATCTACATGTGAATTTATATTAATAAATTAGGAGTTTTTTAAATTAAACAGTACGATATTAAGGTTAATTTAAAATTATACTTAACTTTTAAATAAATATATAACATAATTATTTCTATATAAACGGAATCGAAAAGTACCTTTAAAAAGGCTAAATAAAAACGGAACATTAATGTTAAAATACGGTTATAAATAAAATTACGTAAATTATTAATTTAATGAGTTTTTAAACTTCTTTAATATTTTAGTTATCCGGATACGGTAACGGAGTTGAAATTTTAAACTTAGTTAGTTTTTTAATTTAGCGCCATTTAAAAAACGCGTTTTAAATTAAATTCGAACTTGCCGTTTCATTCGCTTAATTATAGTAAGACTCCCGGGCTTATTATAAATAAAAGAAATTCTAAGCCTTCTTTGTAATAAACATAAATATTATTTATCGAGATTTAAAAAATGTAATATTTTAACATTTTAAGCTTTATTATTAAGAACTATTTATTACTACTTATAATTATAATTTTAAATATTTATACTTCTTCTTATAATATACCCTTTTCTCGCACTAATAGATTTTTATTACAAGTATTAAGTGATTCTATGTTATAATGATATTAAGTAATTTTTTAGTATATTAATAAAAAAGGGATATGTCAAAAATATATACTATTAGATATTTAAAATAGCTGATTTATCGAATATATATATATACTAACTTCTAATAAGCGCAACCGCAAAGTACTTTTAACAACAGTACCTTTAACAGGTCGAATAAATGACCTAATTAATAAAAGAAAGAAATATATTACGTTAACGTATTATATAAGCGAATGCTTTATATAAATAAATTATTTATTTTTAAGTAACTTTAACTACGTAATTTTAATACTTTATTTTTTAATATTAATAATATAAAACCGTTTATAATAGAACGAAGATAAATTTAACCGTTAAAGTTAAAAAACCCCGCAACTTAATTATAAACGACTTTATATAATGTATAATATTCCTAGATCTACTTTAAGAGACCGATATAACGGTAACGCTGGCCGAGCGGACATTAGTTTTAATTGGCGAAAATTAACGATAATTAAAATAGAATTCGAATATCAAACGCATTTATAGTTTAAAGACGTGCACGTTTTTTAGTTTTTTTAATATATTAAACATATAGCGAATTTATTATTTATTTAACACGTTATAATATATAGTAGAATTAAGTAAGAGTTTAATTTTTTACAGGGTAGGAAAAATTTAAAGGTGTTTTGTAAATTCTTTAATGTTATTCGAGATATAATCGTAAGATAAGATATTACGTAAAAAGATATTTATAATTTAGATAAAATAGAATTTCTAATACGCATTTTTTGTAAGAATAAACATAATGATTATAAATGTCGAAAAACGGAAAAGTCTTAAATAAACGTAAAAAAAATAGATAATTATTTATAATAATATAAGCTGTTAAATTTTAATATTAGACCTTATTTTTATTTATGAAATTTAGCCAGAAAAACGATTTTATTTAGCTAGTTTACTAATAATTTACTTTAATCTAATTAAAAAGGAATTATAACCGAAAACGGCTAGACGATAAAGAAATTAAGGTTAAAATAAATTAAATGTTTAGATAAACATTTTAAAACGTACATGTAAAATTCAGAATATTTGTTTATAACAGTTTCGAAAATTATTATAAAATTAATTATATTATTATATTCTATATATTTATTTATTTTTTATCACCTTTAACCTTTTACCGCTTTTTTTTCGTATTATAATTTATTTATTCGTTATATAATAAACGTTTTATATAATGTTACGTTATTTATATTACAAAAAAGACTTTTATTATCAGCTTTATTAATGCGTATAAAATTGGTATAACAATCAGTAATATTAAAACCGGATTTATAAAGAATGGGATTAATTTTATTTAATTTTAATTACGTTTTTTCGAATTAAAACTTTTAGTTCTACTTCTATCAACTATTCTGTTTTATTTACTTTTATCAATTCTGTTATTTCTTTATATACGAAAATTCTTAAAAGTATTATTAAAACGATTCTATAAGAACGTTATTTATAAAGGAAAATTAGAAATTACTGAGGTGATTTATTAATATAAATAATTAAATCAGTTAATTTTTTAATAAAAAGTAAGTGATTCTTTTTATATAAAACACCTTTTTAAAAAAGAAAACCGGTTACGTTTATAAAACGAATTACGTCTTTAATAAACGCCAGAAAACCTAAAATATACGTTATTAAAAAAATTTTATTATAAGAGCAATAAAGGTTTTTACAAATAAAAGAAAAGTAATAATAAGTAATTACAGGTAATAAAAGTTACTCGTAATCGTTATAAAAAAGATTAAACGAAGAAACGAAAATATAATATTTACGATAAGCCGGGATATAATACGCGTATTTATAAGGAAATAATAAAGACGTTTAATAATAAGGAATTTAATTAATTTAAATTATTTTATTTTAATAAGTTATCGCGAAATGCTAAAGAACGATCCGTTTGTTTATTTAAGATATTTACTTATATAATACGTCAATTAAATATCCGAATAACGAAATGTTATATTAAAGTTAGAGCTGTACAGCTGTTGCATAGCTGTTCCACTAGTTGCAGCTGTTACCAGCTGCAGCTGTTCTAGATTTTTCCAGCTGTTTTTAACTACAGCACTAAGTGGGTCGGCGATGGTCTATATAATGCCGACCTACTAACCTTTGTATGTAGTTTTCTATAGCATCAAGGAACGCCCGGCATTCTTGTTCCCAAGCTTTTAATTAAGAGGTTCTTGTATATATATACAGCTTTAATAAGCCCTGTTCTAATTTAATATATAAGCGAATTAACTGTATAAGCGAACCATATAACGTTTTATATTTCGTAATAATAAATTTAAATTAATCGGATTTTTATTATTAAACATCTTTATAATTTCCTTATAAATACGCGTATTATATCCGCGCTTATTATAAATACTATATTTTTGTTTTTTTATTTAAACATTTTTAATACGACTACTTTTAATTTTTTCTAATAGTAATTACTTATTACCAGTGTTGTTTTTAACTATAAAAGCCTTTAACTTATTTATAATAAGTGTTTTTTTAAAAAGACGTATATTTTTAATTTTTATACATATCTTATATAAAGAGGTCGTTTGGCGAAAATATCGCTTTTTTTTTTCGAAAAAGCGCGTTTTTATATACAAGCTAAAATACTATTAAGGTATTTAGCTAGCTATGTAAAGGTAGCTGATTTATCCACTAAGTACGTATATAAATAATTATATAACGTAACCGGAAAGCATATCCGAAAAAACCGTACCCCTTAGTAGGCCGGATAAAAAATCGTAATGCGGGTTATATAATACGGTAACTGACGATAAGATATACGATTAATTAATTAGTTCCTAACGCCCCAGCTACCTCTTAATTGTTACTACTACGGTAGCGGAGCCGAAGCCCTAATTAATCTAGCTGCTTTAGGCTGGCGCCACCTAAAGGAACGATAGCCTAAGCTGGATTCAAACCAGCAATCTCTTACGATTAATCGCAATAAGGTGCGTTTTTATATTCAAGTATTAAATTAATTAATATTTAAATATTAATTAAGGTAAAATTTTATATCGGTAAGTTATTTTGGTAATTTTTAATTAATCTTATAAATAACGTTATATGAAATTACTTTACTAGTATTTTTAAAAGTTTTTATAAATATAAAAATAATAAAATAAGTAAAGTAAGTAGAAAGATAATTAGTATAAATATACTTAGAACTTTTAATTCGGAAAGAATACGAATAAACTTAAATAAAATAACTTCCGTTTTTATAAATTCGAATTTAATATTGTCGGTTATTATAGTAGGTATAAACGTATTTTCAAAACCGGCGATAAAACTTTCCTTAGTAATATAAGTAACATAGTATAGTATAAAACTTTCGATGTATAAGGAATAGATATATTTTAATATAGAAAAATAAGATATATTAAAAGTTTAAAGTTAATAAGAAAAATAAATAAGTTTATCACGTAAAATACTATTATCGATTTTATAATAATTTTCGTAAGTATTAACGATAAGAAATATTTCGAATTTTTAATACGCGTTTTAATATATATATCGAAATATTTAATTTCCGTTTAATTGAATTTATTTATTATTTGATTATTTTCGTTTATAATAATTCTTTAATTAGATAAAAGTATGTTATCGGCGAACTAGTAAAAAAAGTAATTTTTCCCGGTAAGGATAATAAATAAAAGTAAAACTTAGCTTTAAAAGTAAATAGTTTAACGTTTAATATAAGTACTCCGGACGCATAAATACTCCGGACGGTTTTTAGCATATTCTAATCACCGAATTTTAATTAATTATTTTTCAATAGTAATAATATAAAACGGCTTATAAAAAAAGCGAAAATAAATTTAAATGTTTAAGTTAAGAAATTAAACCCGAAACTTAGTTATACGATATTTAAGTTTATATATAAAGTTGTAAAATTTATTATATATAAACGATATACCGGTATATCTTTTTATAGTAATTATATATTTAAATTGCGAAAATTAACGCTAACTAAAAAAAAATCAATTATCGACCGGATTTTCGAATTAAATACGTAAAAATTTTCAATTCCGTTTTAATATATTAAAAATATAGCTAATATATTACTTTCTTAATGCGTTGTAATACGTATCGGACTTAACTAGGCGTTAAATTTTATTAAACGGTAAAAAAAGTTTTAAACATATTTAAATTGGAAAATCGATTCTTAACGGATATTATACGAAAATTTAAAGATATTTCGCAAATAGATTATATTTATTCGGGTTATTATTATAAAATACGGTATTATAAAAAAGGATATTTATAATATCGATAAAATTGGATTTTTAATAGGGTTTTTTATAATAACGGGTATAATAATTATTAATACCGAAAAACGTAAAAAACTTAAATAAGTTTAATAAAGAAATAAAAAATAAATTATAGTTATCCAGGTTATTAATATTTAAGGTTAAATTATACCGTTATTTATTATTATAATAAAAAATTATTTTATATTTTTATACTGTAATAACTTATTATTACTAATTAATTAAAACGTTATACTAAATAATAATAACTAAATAATAAATAAATTAATTTTAAAGTAGATTTAGTATTTTAACAAGTATATATAAACGTATATAGCCCAATAGCTTAGTAGTCGCAAGCCTAAGTATCTCTTTCAATTACGACAAGCTTAGGCACCCTATTTCGGTTAATCTCAAGAAACAGCTGGTTCAAATCCAGCTTGGGCCACCGTTTCTTTAAGTAACGCCAAACCTAAAGAAGCTAAACTATTAAAGCTTCGGCTCCGCCACTATATCGGCAACAACTAAAGTAATTAGTAGCTTTAGGAACCAATCAAATCAATCGTATACGTAATCGCATTTGTTACCGTATTAAAAAACTCCCATTAATCGGGGCTTTTATCCGGCTTTTTAAAAGGTACGGTTTTTAAAAATACCTTCCGGTCGCGCTTATAAGAACTAATATGTATGTATATAGTGCATAGATTAGCTACGCTAGATACCTAATGGTACATATTCTCATATAAACGTATATAAAAAAATTATATGGTTTTTTTATTTTTAACGATTACGAAAGTTATTATTTTATAAAATTCGAAAAATAATACGTTAATTTTAATATTATTACGTTTTATATACCCGCGTGTTTTTCGCTTAAATTTTAACCTTTTAATATATTTTATTTTTTTATTTTAAAACGTATTTATTTGTTATATATCGAAAACTTAATATAATGCCATTATATTTATACTGTTAAACGGATTTTTTCGCCGGTTTTTACGACGCGTTTAAAGTTGTTATAACGTCCGACAATATTAAATTTGGATTCGCAAAAATTAACCTTATTTTATTTGATTTTAATAATGTTTTTTCCGAGTTTGAAATTTTTTTAATTATACTTATACCGATTATCTTCCTCTTAATCGTTGCCGATTTTATTTTTCCGCCCGTAAAAACTATTAAAAATATCCGTAAAATAACAAAATAAAAACGTTACTTTTAAAAAAAAATTAGAAATTATCAGGGTAGCTTGCTGATAAGAATATTTAAATCGGTTAATTTTATAATAAAAGGTTATATGTTACCTTTATATAAAACCGTTCTTTTTCGGGAAAAAAATATCTAATTCCGTAAAACGAACTATATTTTAAATAAACATCGGAGAACTTAAAATAAACGTTTTTAAATTGGAAAATTATTTACTATATAAAAAGGATAAATTTTTCTGGCTTAATAAGAAAGAAGTGGTAAAAAAATGCAGCTAATAATAGCTGGAAAAAATCGTCGTAAAAAAGTTAAAATAAAGAAATAGAAGTATAATACCTATGGCAAACCCGGCTATAATACCCATACTTATAAAAAAATTGTAAGAACGTTTAGCGAAAAAAAAATCTAATTAATTTAAGTTAATACGATACGTTATTATTAAGTTATTTGAATTTATTATTACAAGGTGCTAAAAACCGTCCGGAGTATTTGTACGTCCGGAGTACTTATGTAGGACGTTATATTATTATAATTTATTTTTAATTTTCTTTATTAAATTTAATTAACTTTTATTCGTTTTTTAATATTATTAATAATTATATATATTATTATAGAAAGTTTTATTAAATACTTTATTTTGTCGAAATTATAGATAATTTCCTTTGTAATATTATATCTTGTAATTCTAACCCGAATAAGTTAAAAGCATTTACGAAATATTTTTTTATTTTTATATTCATTCGGACGCGTTTATCGTTATATCGTTTATATATCGTAATTTAAATAATTTAATATATCAAATTTAATATTATATAATTAAGTGTCGCTATTTATTTATTAATTTAAACTGCTAAATTTGCTGTCGTTTTTTATAAACCGTTTTATATTATTAGTATTAAGAAATAAGTAATAAAATATTATAATTAAAACGTATTAAAATTTAATTGTTTTATGTATATATAGTACTTTAGTATTAATTTTATATAAATACTATATTTCTATAAGTAAAATAAAAATAATAAATGGTCTTTTTTTAATTTTATGTATTCTGTTATATTGTTTATAAATACTTTAAATTTATTTCTAAATTTTCTTTTTTTAACATTTGATATTTTATAATAAATTAAAACTTTAACTTAATAATCTTTTTAAACTTTTTTGTATTTTTATAATGTTTTTATAAAATGTAATAATGTATATAATATCTTAATATGTTAATAAACTAGGTTTTGAAAAGTAATTTAATATTATAATATATATTAATATATTACTAATTAAAAATTTCCTAAATATTATAAAATTGATTCCGATAGGGATACTATTTTAAACCTTTTAATATTATATATACTATATTTAATTACTATATACTACCACCTAATTTTATTTATTTATAGAATTTAATAATTATTAAATCTCTTTTATTTCTACTGATTAATATTATGTAAATGCTAATTCTATTTTTTATATTAATATCCTTATATATTTTACAATTATAATAATCTATAACGGTGTAAAAAAACCAGAATTTAAATATTACTGTTAAAATTCGCGGGGCTATTATAATTATTATTAATATTAATATATATATATTACTTCGTTATGTTTAAATTATATTTATTTTAAATATAAAAAGCTAGTTAAACAGATACGTAAGCTAGATTTATTTAAGACGCCTTCGGGTAAACGTTATCCGAGTTTATAAATCTGTTATATATTAACGAATTAAATTTTAATAGGTTTTTTTTCGTTAAATATATATTCGAAAACGTTAAAAAAAAATCTTAATTAATAAGTCTAGGAATTAGGCTTTAATTCTTATTTAGAAAATTAATAGAAAATTAATAAATAATAATTTACGCCGTTCGAAATTAATTATTTAACTATCGTAAAAAGTTAGATTATATATTATATTAACCCGTTCTTTTAAATTGTCAGCTTTTTTATTTTATCGTTCTATTATAATCGTACTAGGCTATACAATTTATTTTTTCTTTAAATGTTTCGAATTTAACCAAGTATTAGTATAGGAAAACGTTTTATACTCGTCAGCTTATTATTTTAAAAATTTTGTAATTCTAAATATCCGATTTATTTTTAAACGGTAACATTTTTAAATAATTAAGATTATTCTTTTTTTAAATTTCTTTTATAAAAGTTTATTATATATAAGTTCTTTTCGGCCTAATAGCTTAGTTGTCGCGAACCTGGGTGTCTCTTTTAATTGCGACAGGCTTGGGCACCTTGTTTCGGTTGATTTTAAGAGATAGCTGGTTTAAATCCAGTTTGGGCTACCGTTTTTTTAGGTAACGTTAGCCTAGAAGGAGTTAGATTAATTGGGGCTTCGGCTCCGCCACCGTGTCGGCGACAATTAAGGGGTAGCTGGTAGAACCAGTTACGATTAAGGGCGTTAGGAATTAATTAATTAATCGGGTATATTTTATCGTTAATTGCCGTATTATATAACCCGTATTATGTTTTTCCGGCCCTTAGCTAAAAAGGGACGGTTTGTAAAGGGTGCTTTCCGGTTATATCGTATAATCCTTTATATATATATATAGTAAACGGATTACCTTATATATAGCTAGATATTATAATAGCACTTTATCTTGTATATAAGTTCTTTTCCGATTACTTAAAAAATATTAATTACTTATCAGCTTTATATAAAATATTAACTTTTTCAAGTAAAAATTAAGCTTAAAAGTTATACGTATAACGTATTATATAAGCGAAGCGAATATATAAGCGAAATAAATAGTTTTTTATATTTTGTAATAATAAATTTAAATTAATTAATTATAACGTAACGTACTATATAAGCGAGCTATACATATAAGCGAGCTATATACTTTTTAATACGTCGCGATAACAAATTCGAATTAAATAATATAATATATTAAATTAATTTAAACTAATCGAATTCTTTATCGTTAAATACCTCTATATCCTTTTTATAAATACGTATATTATATCCGGGCTTACTATAAACGCCATATTTCCGTTTTTTCGCTTAAACCCTTTTACAACAACCCCCTTCGGCCGTTACCAGCTACAATTATTTACTATTACCTTCCTTTATAACTATAAAAACTTATACTTCCTTTATAATAAATATCCCTCTTTTTTAAAAACGTTTATTTTTAATTCTCCGGCGTTTACTAAGGACGTAATTCGTTTCGCGAAAATAACCGTTTTCCTCCCGAAAAAAAAACGATTTCGTACAAAAATAACAGGTTACTTTTTATTAAAAAACTAACCGATTTTAACATCTTTGTCGGCGAGCTACCCTGGTAATTTCTAATCTTCCTTTATAAATAACATCCTTATTAAATCGTTTTAGTAATATTTTTAAAAGTTTTCGCAAGTAAGAAAATAACGGAATTAATAAAAGTAAATAAAAAAACGGTCGGTATAAGTATAACTAAAATTTCTAACTCGGAAAAGATACGATTAAGATTAAATAAAACAAATCCCGCTTTTGTAAATCCGGATTTAATATTATCGGTCGTTATAATAACTTTAAACGCGTCGCAAAAACCGGCGATAAAATCTTCCTTAGTAATATAAATAACGTAACGTTAAATAAAACCTTCGATATATAGCGAATAAACGCGTTTTAATACAGAAAAACAGGATACGTTTATAAGTTAAAACCGATAAAAAAAATGGGCAAATATATAAAATATAATAATATTATTAATTTTATAATAATTTTCGAATTCGATTAAATAATAACTTTCGTAACCGTTAAAAATAAAAAAACGTTTCGAACTTTTAATATGCGTTTTAATATATTTATCGAAATATTTAATTTATTTTAAATTTAGTTTATTTATTATCTAGCCGTTTTCGCTTATAATAATTTTCCAGTCGGGTAAAAGTAAGTTATCGGCGAACCAGCGAAGAAAATAATTTTTCCCGGCAAGGATAATAAATAAAAGTAAAGCCCAATTTTAAAAGTTAACAGCTTATATTACCGTAAATTATTCCCTATTTTTTTATTATGTTTATTTAGGTTTTTTACGTTTTTCGGCATTTATAATTATTATATTTGTTATTATAAAAAAACCTATCAAAAACCTTATTTCGTTAAAATTATAAATATCCTTTTCCGTAATACCGTATTTCGCAATTATAACCCGAATAAACTTAAACCATTTACGAAATATCTTTAAATCTTCGTATAAAACCCGTTAATAATTTATTTTTCGATTTAAATGCGTTTTAAATTTATATTACCGTTTAATAAAGTTAAACACTTAATTAATTTTAACGTATCTTACGGCGCATTATGTAAATAACAAATTCGCCATATCTTTAACATATTAACGCCGGACGGAAAACGCTTACGTATCTAAGTTAAAGATTTATTCGATAATCGATTTTTTTTTAATCGGCGTTAATTTTCGCAAATTAAAAACGGTATCGGGTTGGGCGTATTTACCATTAATTCGTATTCCTAAGGTAATAAATAGGATATCATAAATAAAACTAAGCTTTTTATAATTAAGTTTCGGATATCGTTTTTTAATTTAAACGGCTAAGTTTATTCTTGTTTCTTTTATAAGCCGTTCTATATTATAGTTATTAAAAAATAAGTAATTAAAGTTAAAGAGTTAAAATAAGAAAAAAAAGTATATAGCTCGCTTATATATACAGCTCGCTTATATAATACGTTAATAAATTAATTTAAATTAATCGGATTTTTTATTATTAAACGTCTTTATTTTTTTTTATAAGTACGTATATTATATTTAAACTTATCGTAATCGTTATATTTCCGTTTTTTCTTTTAAATCTTTTTACGATAATTATTTTCGGCCGTTATTAGTTGCGATTATTTATTATTATTTTTTTTTTCGTAGTTATAAGAGTTTGTGTTTTTTTTATAATAAGTATCTTTTTTTTTTAAGAACGTTTATTTTTAGTTTTCCGGCGTTTATTAAGGATATAATTCGTTTTATATAATAGGCCGTATTTTTTTTTAAAAAAAGGGTAATTTCGTATAAAAGTATTAGGTTATTTTTTATTAAAAGATTAACCGATTTAATTATTTTGGTCGGCGAGCTACGTTTATAATTTTTAATTTTTTTTTTGTAAATAATTTTTTCGTTATATCGTTTTAATAATATTTTTAAAAATTTTCATAGGTAGGGAAATAGCGGAATTGGTATAGGTAAATGGAAAAACGGTTGGTGTATATATAATTAGAATTTTTAATTCGGAAAGAACGCGATTAGGATTAAATGGAATAAATCTTGTTTTTATACATCCGGATTTAATATTATCGGTTATTATAACAACTTTAAACGCGTTGTAAAAGCCGGCGATAAAATTGTCTTTAGTAATGTAAGTAACGTAACGTTATATAAGATTTTCGATATATATCGAATAAGTATATTTTAATACGAAAAAATAAGATATGTTAAAAGGTTAAAACCGATAAGAATAATGGGTAAATATATAACATATGATAATATCGTTAGTTTTGCAATAATTTTCGAATTCGATTAAATAATAATTTTCGTAATTAATAAGAATAAAAAAACGTTTCGAACTTTTAATATACGTTCGAGTATATTTGTCGAAATGTTTAACTTATTTTAAACTTAGTTTATTTGTTATCCAGTTATTTTCGCTTACAGTAATCTTCTAGTTAGATAAAAATAAGTTATTGGCGAACTAGCAAAAAAAATGGTTTTTCCTAGTAAGGACGATAAATAAGGGTAGGGCCTAGTTTTAAGAATTAACGGCTTGTATTATTATAAATTATTCCCGATTTCCTTACTCAGCTTATTTAGGTTTTTTACGTTTTTTAGTATTAATAATAATTATGCTAGCTGTTATAAGAAATTTTATTAAAAACTTTATTTTATTAAAATTATAAATATCCTTTTTTGTAATATCGTATTTCATAATTATAACTCGAATAAGCTTAAATTATTTACGAAATACCTTTAAATTTTCGTGTAAAACTTTTTAATAATTTATTTTTCGATTTAAATACGTTTTAAGTTTTTATTGCCGTTTAACAAAATTAAATACCTAGTTACCGCCGACGCGTCCCGTAATACGCTAGGTAAATAACAAATTCGATATATTTTTTATATATTAAAGCCGGATAAGAAACGTTTACGCATCTAAGTTAAGAATTCGTTCGATAATCGATATTTTTTTATTCGACGTTAATTTCCGCAAATTAGAAATAATATCGGCTTAGGCGCGTTTACCGTTATATCGTTTATATAACGTAATTTAAGCGATTTGATATATGGAATTAAGTGTTATATAACTAAGTTTCGGAGTTCTTGTTTTAACTTAAACGGCTAAATTTATTTTCGTTTTTTTATGAGCCGTTTTATATTGTTAATATTAAGAAATAGATAATTAAAGTTAGGTGATTAAAACGTATTAAAATTTATTCGCTTCGCTTATGTATTTATTTTGCTTATATAATACGTTATATAAATTAATGATTTTACAAGGTTAAAAGTTTTAAAATTAATAGGTAAGCGGATATTATAAGGTAGTTATAAAAAAATACTATGGTTATTCTTATTTTAAAATAAGGTATAAATACTAGTAAAAGAAATTTTTTTAATCCTGTAAAAAGATTAACGCGATTATTTCTTTATTAATTATTTGAATTAAATTATAACTATTTATTACACGTTTTTTAACTTTAAGTTAAGGATATATATATCATATAATAGTTTACTTAGTAATTTAATATATTAATTACTACGTTTCTCTACCTTTTTAATATATTTAATCTTTATTCTGTTTTTTTAGAGTTTTTAACGGCTATAATAATGTTTAACCTATATATAGGCTTTTTTTCTTAATATAGCATTTTTTTCAGTTTATTTCTTCGTACCGTTATTGTTTTTAAAACGATAAAAAGGTTTTTAAATAAAAGATTAAGTCGTTTTAAAAAAGTCCGTATATTTATTATTATATTAATTACGGTAACGTCCCGGATAAGCTTACGGGATGGATAAGCTTACGGGATGGTTTTTAGCATTTCGCGATAATAAATTTAATTTAATTAATTATAACATATTAAATTAATTTAAATTAATCGGAATTTTTATTACCAAGCGTTTTTATAATTTCCTTATAAGTGCGTATATTATACCCGGGCTTTTTGCAGATATTATATTTCCGTTTTTTCGTTTAAACCTTTTTACGACGATTACTTTTAGCCTTTTTTAACTGTAATTATTTATTATTACCTTTTTTCTTAGCTATAAAAATCTTTACCTCTCTTATAGTAAATATTCCTCCTTTTTAAAAACGTACGTTTTTAGTTTTGTAACGTATATTTAAAATATAATTCGTTTCGCGTAATTAAGTAATTTCCTTTCGAAAAAAAATAATTTCGTATAAAAGTAATAAGTTACTTTTTGTTAAAAGATTTGCAGATTTAACGATTTTTATCGGTAAGTTACCTTAGTGATTTTTAAAATTTTTTTTACAAATAACGTCTTTATTTTATTATTTCCTTAATATTTTTAAAGCTTTTCGTAAATAGGAAACGAATAAAACCGGCAAAGGTTAACGGGGAGACAATTAACGTAAATATAACCGGAATAATTTCGAATTCGGAAAAAACGTTATTAGGATTAAATGGAACGAGATTAACTTTCGTAAATTTAAATTTGATATTATTGGTCGTTATGGTAACTTTAAACGCATTGCGAAAACCGGCGATAAAATTTTCCTTAGTAATATAAGTAAGGTAACGTTATATAAGACTTTCGATATATAGCAAATAAATATATTTTAATACGGAAAAATAAGATACGTCGAAAGGTTAAAACCGATAGGAAAAATAAGCAGGTATATAAAATGTAATAATATCGTTAACTTTATAATAATTTTCGAATTCGATTAAATAATAATTTTCGTAACCGTTAAAAATAAAAAAACGTTTTGAATTTTTAATACGCGTTCGAATATATTTATCGAAATATTTAACTTATTTTAAACTTAATTTATTTATCGTCCAGCCGTTTTCGCTTATAGTAATCCTTTAATCGGGTAAAAATGGGTTATCGGCGAACCAGCTAAAAAGGTAGTTTTTCCCGGTAAAGATAATAAATAAAAACAGGGCCCAGTTTTAAAAATTAATAATTTGTATTATTATAAAGTATTCCCGATTTTTTTGCTGGGTTTATTTAGGTTTTTTACGTTTTTTAGTATTAATAATAACTATATCGGTTATTATAAAAAGTTTTATTAAAAATTCTATCTCGTCGAAATTATAAATATCCTTTTTTGCGATACCGTATTTTACAATTATAACCCGAATAAGTTTAAATTATTTACGAAATACCTTTAAATTTTCGTATAAAACCTTTTAATAATTTATTTTTCGATTAAAACGTATTTCGAATTTTTATTATTTTTTAATAAAATTAAATACTTATTTAATTTCAATACGTTTCGTAACGCGTTACGTAAATAGCAAATTCGCCATATTTTTAATATGTTAATACCGGATAAAAAACGTTTACGTATTTAGGTTAAGGATTTAGTCGATAATCGATTATTTTTCGGTCGGTATTAATTTTTACGAATCAAAAATAATATTGGTTTTAAAGGATTTATTAGTATATTATACGTATAAAGTAAAATAGGCGATTTTATAGATAAAATTAAGTATTGCATAATTAAATGTCGGGTTTTGTTTTTTAGCTTGAACGGTTAAATTTATTTTTATTTTTTTATAAGCCGTTTTATGTTGTTAATATTAAAAAATAGTTAATTGAAGTTAGGTAATTAGAATATGTTAAAAACCATCCCGTGAGCTTATTTATCCCGTGAGTTTATCCGGGACGTTATTTAATATTATATATTTAATTGCCGAAATATATGTTATAATAATTTTCTATTATTTTTATATTTTTATTACCGAGGTTTTTATTTTATATAAAATATTATTAATAGTAGATTTAGTTATATCTTAGTTATTTATAAAATCCGCGTTTATTCTTTTAAATCGTTTTATTTTATTATACTTCTAATAAGCGTTTTCTTTTTAGTTTCCGGTATTAAATAAATAATTTCGAAACTTTTATTTTAAATATTTAAAAAGATATTTAATATAATTTCTATATTTAAAAAAAGGGTTGTTTATAAAGTACGTTTAAACAAATATTATTAACGTTATATATTTAGCTTTTATTTATAATTAAAGAAGTTAACATGTTAATAAGCTTAGTTTAAACGAATATATTTTATTTGGTATTTTTTTATAGTAAGTTATAAAGTTTAAATATTTTTAATAAAAATAGTCGGTTTTACCTTTATATTATAAATTCTTATAATTATTAATATTTTAGTAGTTTATTATGTTTTTATAATACGTATATTCTTAATTTTAATTCGTTAGACCATATATATATTAATATATTAATCTATTATTTTAAAGTTATTTATTAAAATATTACCAGTAATAACGTTTGTTAAAGTTTTTAAACGTATTTTTATTACGACCTAACGGAAGGGAGGTCTCGGAAACGGTCTTAACGGACCGAAACAGGACCTAAATAAATTAAATCACGTAATTTAAATCTTCTTTACGGACGAGATCTAAATAAATCTATATAGATCTAATACCCCTTAAATTTATAAAAACAATAAGATTTATAAAAAATCCTGGTTTTTACGAAAAATATATACCCTTATTATTTTATAATTTAAATAACACTAGTTTATAATATAACTTAGTTAACGTGCTATACATATAAGCGAGAGACATATATAAGCGAACCACTTTTTGGTACTTCTAATTAATGCACCTAAATAACTTAATTACAACATATTAAATTGGTTTAAATTAATTGAATATATCTTTGCTAATTGTATTTGCAGTTCTTTTCTAAGTGTACGTATTATATTAAGCCTTGTTGCGGACGTTATGTTGCCATTTTTTCTTTTTAACCCGCTTGCGACCGATTACCTTCTAACGTATCCAAGTTAATATTACCCTTATTTCGTACGACTTAAAGCCGACCGATTAGTTAATTATTCTCGACCGAATCCTTAACCTAAATACGCGAATATTTTTTATCCGGTTTTAATACGTTAAAGATATAAGTCGGAAAACGTTTTATAGGATACGTTGGGAAGTACGTTAGGAACGCGTTAAGGGGTATAAGGGGTCCGTACGGGGCGTTTCGCGGGGCGTATGGTAGGACGTGTCGGATTTGATTTTGTAATAATTCGAGACTTACGCAATTATACGATTAAAACAGACGTTTCCTAGGAAAATGAATATTTATTATATAGGATAAACAAATTCTTTTAACTAGCAAAAAGGTTGTAGTAAAGAATTGCTGGTAATAGTTGTTAAAATTAAGCGGTTACGAACGGGTTGGTAAGAAGAAATAACAATATAACGTTTGCAATAAGTTTTGATATAATGCATACATTTGTTTAAAAGCTGTAAATATAGCTAGTAAAGAAATATTTAATTAATTTAAGTTGATTTAAGGTGTTATAGTTAAGTTATTTAAATGCATTGTTAGGAAATGCCAAAAAGTGGTTCGCTTATATGTATCTCTCGCTTATATGTGTAGCACGTTACTTAAAATATCTTTAATATTACTAAACGTAATTAAATTATTTTCGTTACTTAAATTACGAACTACGACTATTAATATAAACCGTATAACTTAGTTTAATAATATTACCGAATTTTAAGTAATTATTTAAATTATTAACATAACACTTAATATTAAAGAAACTACCGTTAACTAGCAACTTTAAGATAAACTTAAAAAACTAAAGGTGGAAGTTTTGTAACTTAAAAAATTAGCTAAAAAGAACCTTAACATTTTAAAGATTAAAGTTAAAAAACCTTAACCTTATAATGGAAAAATTAATATCCAAAGCTTCCTTACCTAAGTACGAATATATCTGCAGTTTATAATTTTCGATAATTCCGAAAATTAGATCCTTATTATTATAACGGTCCTTACCGGAGATGCACTTAATTGGTTTAAACTAATTATAAAGGATTACCTAATAAATGCAAAGAATAACATGGAAACATTTATTAAGGAACTTTTCGCTAATTATTTTAACTTTGAAAAAAAGCTAAAGGCTAATTTTAACAACCCTAATAAAAAAACGTATTGCCGCATAGAAAATTTTACAATTATAACAGAAAAAATTAACATTTAAATACGTAATAAAGTTCCGGAATCTGATAACTAAAGCAAGATAAGTAAATAATAAAAATAACGCTTTAATTAACATATTTTATCAGGAACTAAAGAACGATATTTAAAACGAAATTATTAAATTCAAACGGTTAATTTCCCTAAGTAAATATATTACAAAGGCAGTAAAAATCGATAATCGACAATTTGAAAGGTAATAAAAAAACGGTGTTAATACGTTTTACGATATAAGTTTAATAAATTTAATTAAAGAAATAGACGTATTATATCCTTTACCTTTTACGGGATTTAACCAGGCCTTATAAAAATCGGGACAATTTAAAAACGAGATCAGTTATAGATTAAATATTATAATTACAGCAAGATAGGATATAAGGCCTTCAAATATAAGGCCTCCAGAAAATTTCGATAAAATAACTAAACCCCCGTTCCAAAAGGATAATCCGAACTTAATAAAAAAAGTAATAAAAAAATAATTAATATAATCCGACCCAAAAATAGCCGTTAATTACGGTATACAATAACATAATAGCACGGGGACCACTTACGATAAAGAAATTTCATTAAAAAAAAATATTTGCTGAATTTTAATAAGAAAAATAACGATAAGAACAAAATAAATAAACTTTATAAGAAAAATTATAAAAGTATTATAAGTAAGATAAGGACCTTTACCTAAAAAAAGCAAAACGATATATAAAGATCTACGTTATTTATTATAATAAACCCAGATACCAGTTTTATTAACAATAGAAGAAAAATTTTTATTAACGTATAACCCGGATATATTAAAAACGATTCGATTTTAAGAAACAAAAAGGAATTAATAAAATAATTAGTAATAGTACCGACATTTACGATTATTCGTAGACGAAAATAAAATCAATTAAAAGGTGGTATTATAGAGCTGGTTACCCGGGGAGTTATGCTTATAAGAAAATCTTTTCTATTATTTCGAATAATGCGATTAATAGATAAAAAAAGAGTTCATTTAAAGGATAATAGAAAAGTACTATTAGCGGGCTATTACTAATTTAGGTATTTAATTAATTTTTATTACGGACCTAGAAAATAAATAAGTAATTAAGGAAAAAATTAAAAGTTTTATTAAAAACTGTTAATAAGATTTAAAAGATAAGAACCAGTAGGAAAAAAGCGATAGTTTATGATTAACATTATTAAATAAAAAAATTGTTAAAATTTTCGCTAATTATAAAAAAGAATTCGCAAGGTAAGCTTATAAACGATAAAAAATACGGCGACGAATCGAGCAATTACAGGAGTAAGTAATTTATTTAAGACGATAAATTAAGGAGTTTTAATAACAAAACGCGGAACGTACGGTAAAAATTAAGGATTTACTGCAAGTCCTAAAATCGGGACGTTTTTTGAAATAAAGCCGTAAAAAGGCGTAAAAAGAGGTATGAAATTATTATACCTTAAAAAGGCTCTAAACGTAGTAATTTAAGCTATGAATAATAACGTTATTACGATATAATTACGAATTAAAAAGAACTGGTATACCGTAATAGTAAATTACGGAATAACGTTTGCGAATTATATTAATTTAAAGATAGTAAATTAATTAAAATTACCATGGAAGAAAAAAAGTTACCCTTATAAGGTCGATAATGCCGAAGGTTAAAGATTTGCCTACGATAACGGATAGGTTAAACGCGAGACTGATTACTTTAAGACCTTTATTAAAAGGAAAAAATAAATTATTGATTTCGATATTATCTTATTAATAAAATACAATATGATTTTTAGTTTATTATAGTTACGCTAATATAACCTTTTGATTAATTAAGAAATTAATTAAGTAAATTTTTGCTTAATTTTTAATACAAGGAAAAATAAAGAAGATTTAAGATCTTAATATTTAATCGATAAGAACGACGAATATAAGTATAAGGATACGATAGAAACCTTATTACTTAAAGCGATAAAACATATTTAAAATAAAGAGTATAATAAAAGAATACTGCATATTATTACAAATATCAAAGTACGATTTCGGTAAATAAACGATAATTTATAAGTATAACCCGAAGAATTATTAAAGTAGATAATAAAGGTATCATTATAATATTATAAATACGAAAAGTTCTTTCGAGAAGAATTCGATATAAAATTATTATAATATAACGAATAGGATTATAAAATAATTTTTAAAAATAGTAAGATAATTACTTTTTATTTTATTTTCAATTTAAACGAAGCAGAAGTATATGCTTTTCGTAATTATTTAAAAGATAAATTACGAAAAGGATATATATAACGTTTTATGTTGTTAATAGGATATTTAATATTTTTTATATTACGAAAAAACGGGAAATTACGATTTGTTATTAATTACCGACAACTTAACTATATTACTGTTAAAAATAGAATATTATTATTATTAATTACTGAAATTAAAGATTAATTGCGAGACGTTAAATGGTTTACGGCCTTAGACTTATAAAAAGGGTATAATTAAATTCGAATTAAACTAGGAAATAAATAAAAAACGGCTTTTAAAACGAAATACGGATTGTTCGAATACCTTATTATACCTTTTAGATTTATAAACGTATTAACAACTTTTTAACGGATGGTTAATTATATACTCCGAAAGCACCTTAATATCTTTGTTATGTACTACCTTAACGATATTTTCATTTATTCGAGAATAAAAACGAAATATATAAAATACGTTTATAAGGTCCTATAAGTCCTATACAACGCCAACCTTTTGGTTAACGTAAAGAAAAGTATTTTTTATATTTAGAAAGTTAAATACCTAAGATATATTATTACTTTAAGGTATATTAAGATAAAACTTAAAAAGATTATTATAATTAAGAACTGGAAAATACCTATTAATGTTATTAAGGTACAAGTATTCCGTAAATTCGCTAATTATTACCGACGATTTATACGATATTTTAGTAAAATTGCGATATTACTTACGGAACTTATTAAGAAGGATCGACGGTTCGTATAGGCTCCAGCTGCGGAAAAGGCTTTTTAATAACTTAAGAACGCCTTTATTAACGAACCCGTCTTAATAAAATACGACCTAAATAAATTAGTGGAATTCGAGACCGACGCTTTAAATTTCGTTTTAAAACAATAGTTTGTTAACAAAATAATAAAAGGAAATTACATTTTATCGCTTTTTATGTTTATAAATTATACGATATTAAATTAAATTACCCTATTTATAATAAAGAGTTTTTGGTTATTATTAAGGTTTTTAAGAAGTTTAGGTATTATTTTAAGGGATATAAGTATTAGGTAAAGGTGTATATAAATTATAAAACATTTTTTATTTCGGAACTATTAAAAAGTTAATCGGACGATAATTACGTTATGCAAAATATTTCTTAAAGTTCGATTACGTTATTATTTATTATAAAGGATCAGAAAATAGCAAAACGGATATTTTTAGCAGACGACTGGATTTAAAAGATTCTAAGGTAAAAATATAACAGACCATTTTCGACCGAATACCAGAAGGATATTTATAATAACGATATATTAATATTATTAGAATGTTTATACCGGATATACATAAGGAAATATAATAATATTATAATAATTTACCTAAAGATTAGAAAATAAATAAAATTTAAGTAGTAAAAAAATATCAAAAAAACCTAATACGAGAAATATACGAATACTAATTACATAGATACCTAGGTATTTATAAAACATTAAAACGTTTATAACGAATATATTATTTTTTTACAATAAAATTAATTGTATAAAAAGTTATATAATAATGCGATATTTACGTTAAGATAAAAACTAAACGATATAAATTATACGAAAAGTTATAATTATTACTAGTCGTTAAGTAACTATAATATTTAATTATATTTAATTTTATTACGAAACTTCCTTTATTAAAAAAATTAGTTACGAACGTATATTACGATAATATCTTTATAATCGTTAATCGATTTATAAAATTTTTTTATTTCTTATTTTATAATAAGGATATAAATACCGAACAAATAGTATATATTTTTTTCGATATATATACAGTATATCCGGATTATTAGAAGAAATTATTTTAGATAAACATACGATTTTTATTTCGAAATTCTAGTAAAGTTTAATAGCATAATTTGGACTAAACTATAAACTGTTAAATGCTTTTAAATTACAGATAGATAAATAAATGGCAAAAATTAACTAGACGTTAGAAACGTATGTAAGAATACAGCCCCCTATAGCCAAGAAGACTAGGCTAGGACAGGACCCTATATAAATCCTAATACGAGACTGTCTAATAACAGTCGCTGATACGACCCAAGAAAGGTTCGTAACTTAGTAAGCTAACAATTAGTCTAAATGTCTAACAATTATATCACCGACTTACTTAATACCCGACGGGTTAATAATTTAATTCCCTCGGAAGGCGCATTTTTTAATATAAACTAATCACTTGTTACGGGGGTATTATAGGATTAATCACCCCTACTACATATTAAGTCGTACCAAAAATATATACGTACCAAAATATCTAAATAGCTAGAAAAAGCCGAATAAATAAAAGTAAAATCGCGCAACATAACGCGTATAAAAAAGTTATACCGCCAAAAAATAAAGCGATAAAACCAGAAATAAATCGGTCGGAAGTTATAGGTTACGTTTAAACCTTTTATAATTTGTATATTAGCGCTGCCTTAAGCTGTAATAGGGCTCCTTTCTTTTAGCTTTAGTTAAATAAAGCTTAATTAAAAACGTTACTGTTAGACCTAACCAGGTACGGGTAGTTATTATTAGATAAAGAAATTCTGCATAGAAATCCAATCGTACGGAAAGGGTAACTTGGTGGCCTTAAGGACTAAGGCCTTTAAGGAAAGGACTAATTATAAGAATACGGCCCCTTGTAGCCAAGAAGACTAGGCTAGGACGGGACCCCATATAAATCCGAATACGAGACTGTCCAATAACAGTCGCTGATACGACCTAAGAGGGGTTCGTGGCTTAGTAAGCTAACAATTAATCTGAATATCTAACAACGTATTTGCGATATTACGTTAACTATAAGTAAAATAACTAGGTTAAAAAATTACCTATTACGTAATTAGCTTATAATACCAGCTATTATAATAATATCAAAACGATTTCAGTAACTGCTAACTTTAGTTTTACTCCAGAAATTTATAAAAAGATACGAAAGAAAGGATTAATTAACGTTAAAGTGATCGTTATATCGATATAATTTAAATAATTATATTAAAAAATAAAGACAAAACTTCAATTCGTATATAATTAAATAAGCAAATATTATAATTAGGAAAAGTTAAAGGGACTAATTTTTTCGGAGGGGGAAATAATTTTTCTAATTATTAAAAACATTAAGACGAAACCATTAAATTAAAAATTCGATTTCAAATATATCGGCCTATATAAAATTGCTAAAAAGATCTTAGAAAATAATTATTAGTAAAAACTTTTATTTAAGGTTAAATTTTATTTAATCTTTTATATTTTCTTATTTAAATTAGCAGTAGATATTATTAAAATATATACGATATAGAACGATATGGAAGTAAAAAAAAAGGAAAATTATATAAGGTTAAAAAAATATTTAATATACGGAAAAAAAAGGATTTACCTAGTATTTAATTAAATAGAAAAATTATTTAGATTTTAAGAATACCTGGGAACTAGTAAAGAATCCTACTGGCGCCTAACGTTTGCTAAAGAATTTTTACCGATAATATCGGAGCCACCGAAGTTAAAGGTGTTCTAGTTTACGTTGTCCAGAGATGGCCAGTCGGTAATCTTAGGAATGGACCAGTTGTTTAGGATAAAGATTTAAACGGAGGATAACGTATTCGCCTTTAATTATTCCTGCTTTTTTAATTCGTTTATAGATTAAAGACCGCAATTAATAATTTTTGCCTTTTAAGTATAAAGAAAATTTTTTAACGGCAAAGGCAAAGGAGATAATTAATAATCTCGTTAATATGACGTTATTTGCGTATAAGGTTTTTTTTTACTTTTTATTAAAAACGTAATAAGGTTTTTTTTATTACAGTCTTTTTACGGTTTAAGCGATTTTTCTTTTTTTTAATACGACGAAAAAAGTTAATAGGAATACCGGACCTATTATAGTAACGACGATATTTGATATATTTGCTGTAACGGCGAATTTTTATTATTATTTAACATTTTGTCTTTTTTTTAAAATATGGCGTATACGGCATTACTTTAAAACTAAATTTAATAATATAAGCAGTTAAAAATTTAACATTTTTTTTTTAATTCGGACGATTACGGGATTTACGATTAGTAATACGACCGCTTATGATAAAAAATTAATTTACCAAAAGAAGAAAATTTTTTGGGGGCAAAAATTTTAAAAAAGGGGAGATTATATTACGACTTAACGGAGGGGAGGTTTCGGAAACGGTTTTAACGGACCGAAATAGGACCTAAGTAGGTTAAGTTACGTAATTTGAATTTCCTTTACAGACGAGATTTAAATAAATTTATATAGATTTAATGCCCTTTAAATCTATAAAAACGATAAGATTTATGAAAGATCTAGGTTTTTACGAAGGATATATACGTTCGTTATTTTATAATTTAGATAATACCAGCTTGTAATATAACTTAGTTACTTAAGGTATTTTTGGTATTATTAGACGTGATTAAGTTATTTTCGTTATTTAGATTCCGTAATACGACCGTTAATATAAACCGTACGACTTGGTTTAATAGTTGGTTAACTAGCCTAGCTGTTACAATTTTACTAAGCTCGAAAAGTAAGAAATTATTATCGTATAAAGTAATTACGTTATAAATTTAAGTATTTATATATATTATATCATTAGATAATATTAATTTAAAGCCGGATTTAGAAAATATCGCTTAGACTTTTTTATTATACGGTATTAATTTACTTTAATTCGTATAAAGACTTTATTAGTTTACTTATTTTGTTAGGCGTTATATTAAACAGTTATTTTTTATTTGAATATATATTAAAATATTTTTATAAATACGAAAACCTGTTTATAAAACTTTGCTTTTTCGGTTATTATTAAAATAAGTTGTAATAAAACCGATATTTTAAATATCGTATTTTATAAGCGTTATAATTGTTATAAAAATACGTTAATATATTACTGGTATTGTAATTGTAATTATTTAGTTATACTTTATTTCTTTTTCCTTAGGTTAACTATATACGTAAATATAAGCTTTATATTTTTTTTATCCGTTAACTTATTTTTTAAGATATACTTAATATTTATTCAGTAGTTCTTAACAGGGTTAATTATTAGTATAAAGGTAAACGTTTTATATTATACTTTTTTTTCAAGTCTTTATAAATAATCTTAAATATATATATTATTTAATATTAGGTATAATTTTTTTAAATTAAGCCTGTTATTATTTACGTTAAGTAGGTAGCTAATCTAATTATTAAGTAAATTATGTACGTGTATTTATTCGTATATCTGTTATATTATTAATACGGTTAAATAAATTTCTATATAAAACATTTTTTATTTTATTAAAAAAATTAAGATTATAAATATCCGGATAAAAATTAACGTGTTTTTATAATAAAGTCGTAATAATCTCGGAGTTCTTATTAGCTACTTTAAATATATATAATTCTTGTTTAACTTTTTTAGATTTATTTCGTTTTTATATAATAGTTTTCGTTTTATTCATTATTTAATTGTCTACTATAACGTTATCATTATTATTATAAATATCAACGGTTTTTCAATCGTATAGTTCGGTTTTTTTAATTGTATTTTTTTTTTATAAATTTATATATATAATATAATTAGAGAATAACGGTTTTTTAGTAATTATATTTACTAATTATAAGTATTTTAATAACTTAGAAGTATATTTTTTATCGATAAAATTATATAAAAGTTATCGATAATACGTAGATATACGTTATCCTTTTTATTCATTTATTTTTTATCGTTTAGTACTTAATTATTATATTTTTATAAGGGGATATTATTAATTATAAATTATTTATTCCGATATAACGTATAAGTTGTTATTTTTATAACGTAATTTTAAAAATAACTTAAGATATACATTTAAATCAACGTAATATAAATATTTTGTTAAAAAGGTGTATTTTTCGTTTTAGCATGTTATTTTAAAATCAAGTGTAGAAATTAAGATTAATTAATTCGATTTCTTTGGTATTATAAAAAATTTCGATTAAATTTATTTTAATTTTTTATTAATATAGAAAGATTTAATAGTTTTATTATTTAAAGTTAACTTGCCTTTTACGTTCGTTATATATAAAAGTGTTATTATATTTTATTTTTAGTTTTCTACGTTTTTAAAACGCGGTACTATTTACCGTTTTTTAAAATTAAGTTATAATATAAGTTTTTATTAATAATAACGAGCTTAATTTAATTTATATTATATTAAAATAAGTTCTTAACGTATGTTTTTAATAGGTTCCGTTAGTTACGCTGTTTATTAAAAGTCATTTTCGTCCGAATATTTAAAGAAAAAAAAAGCTTTTTTAAGGACTTCTAATGTAGCTAACTTTGTATTATTATTATTATTCAAATAATTTCGGTTAAGGTATTATATTTATTTATACAAGATTTATAACTGGAATATAACTACGTATAATATATATTATAATATAATTACGCTATTTTTATTTTTTTATTTTTAAGGTTTTCGTTAATTAATAAGTTTTATTATATTACGTTACGGTTTACTTTTTATACGTTATATACTTAATAAATTAAAGCTTAAAATTTATTTTATATGTTTTTATTTTTAGGCGTAATATTAGTTTTTCATTAGTTATATTATCAAGTACATATATTACAAAAGTTTTCTGTATATTAATACTTTCAAATTTAAATCTTTTAAAAGGTTATACGCCGCTTTTTTAAAAGAGGATAGTAGCACCTTTATAAGCGTTATTTTATTACGTATTGCGCCTAGCGGTTTTTATAGCGCGGTTAACTAGTTGTATAGTTTTTTTAATTTTGATTTATTAATCTCTTTAATATATTCCGTTTAGTGTTTTTTAAGAGGTTAATTATATAGAGTTTTAAAATTGTTTAAATAATATAAGTTTTCGATAAATATTATTAGTCGTTTATATTATTGTTATTATTATTATTATTAAATTTCTCGTTATTAACCTTTCGTTTATTATTATATTAATCGTTTTATTAATTATTCTTATTTTTGTTTTTTTAGATTTTCGGTAATCTTTTATTAAGTAATTATTTTTTTTTATAGTTTTAATAAAGCGGGTCGCTTTTAACGTTTCATTAAAGTTTATTATCGTTTTTATTACTTTTAGCCTTTTTTATTTACTATCTAACTTCGTCATTAAAGCTGTTTATAAGACGGTAGAGTATATAGTTGATTTTACGCAGTACGAAATTTATTATTTAAAATTAGTTACTTGCTTTATTTTTAACCGTAGTTTAAAATATAATAATTCGTGAATTATTGCTTTTTTTATCTTAAATTCTTTAACTTCATAAATTAGTTTTTAAAATTTCGTAGTACATGCAACTAGATTTGTATTATTATAGCGGTATTAATACAATTCTTTTTAAGAAAAACGTTAACGAGCTTTGCTAGTTATATCATAGGTTTTACGAAAGGTTTTTATTATTTTCGAACTTTTCTTAATTTCGGTAATAAGCTTTTAAAGCATTCGATATATCGTTTTGATAATTACTTTCGTTAAATGTAGTTTATTAAGGGTAAAGAGCCTTATTTCTTTTTTATAGCTTATTTTTTTAAAAGTTCTTAATTTTTGAAGCCTTTTAAGTGGTTTTTTATTTAGGGCGAAGTCGAAGCGGTTTTAATAGTGGGCGGAGTTTTTTCTTTTAGACTTTTTTTCTTTCTATTATTTCTCTTTATTTTCTTATTATAGTTATAGTAATATTTTTTCCGATTAACGTTATTCGAATCGTTTAAATTTAAAGACGATAATAAGAAGCTAAACGATAAAATGAAGCTATTATTATTTCTGTTACTATTACCGTCTTTTTTACTATTACGTTTATTGCTGCTTTGTAATAAGAGCGAAAAAGGTAGTAATTAAAACCTTTTTAATAAATATAACGATAAGGTTTTTATTCATAGAGAGGTATGAGCCAGGTTCCGCAAGGATCCATTGGATCTTTTAAAAAAGCAGAGGTTTTTTTTTTTTCTTTCCCTATGTTTTTCGCTACATTTTAAATTTTACTAATAGTTTTAAAAAGTTTATTAGATATTTTAATCGGGTTTAATAATCCCGGTTATACTAACCGGTTATTATGAAGATAGAAATTAATTTCTTGCGTTATTATCGCTTTAAAACGATTAAATCTATCTCTATATAGGTTACTTATAACGTAAAGGTACTTTAAAACTTTAAGATTTTCCTTTATTAAGTAATATAAAGGTTATATAAAAGCATTAACTAATCGTTTTAATAAAATTTTATCGTATAATATATATTTAGCCGAATAAATTTATTTTTGTAATTATTATCGTTTATTTTACTTTTAAACCGATTATTAAAAACTTCGTAACGTATTACTTATAATTTTATAACGTTCCGGATAAGCTCACGGGATGGATAAGCTCACGGGATGATTTTTGACATATTCTAATTACCCAACTTTAATTAACCATTTTTTAACACCAACAACATGGAACGGCTTATAAAAAAAGCAAAAATAAACTTAGCCGTTCAGGTTAAAAAACGAGACCCGATACTTAATTATGCGATATTTAATTCTATCTATAAAGTCGCCTATTTTACTTTACACGCACGATATACTAGTAGATTTTTTAAAACCGATACTATCCTTAATTCGTAAAAATTAACGCCGACCGAAAAATAATCAATTATCGACCGAATCCTTAATTTAAATACGCGAACGTTTCCTATCCGGCATTAACATATTAAAGATATAACGAATTTATTACTTGCGTAACACGTTACGGGACGTATCGGGGTTAAATGGGTATCTAATTTTATTAAACGGCAACAAAAATTCGAAACGCGTTTAAATTAAAAAATAAATTATTAAAAGGTTTTATACGAAAATTTAAAGGTGTTTCGTAAATGGTTTAAGCTTATTCGGGTTATAATCGCAAAATACGGTATCGCAAAAAAGAATATCTACAATTTCGACAAAATAAGATTTTTAATAAAGCTTCTTATAACAGCCGGTATAGTTATTATTAATGCTAAAAAACGTAAAAGACTTAGATAGGCTTAACAAGGAAATCGGGAATGGTTTATAATAATACAAGCTGTTAATTTTTAAAGCTGGGCCCTGTCCTTATTTATCATTTTTGCCGGGAAGAACCACCTTTTTCGCTGGTTCGCCGATAACCCACTTCCACCCGACTAAAAAATTGCTATAAGCGAAAACGGCTGGACAATAAATAAACTGGGTTTAAAATAAGTTAAACATTTTAACAAATATATTCGAATACGTACTAAAAATTCGAAACGTCTCCTTATCCTCGACGGTCACGAAAGTTACTATTCGATCGAATTCGAAAATTATTACAAGGCTAACAACATTGTTACATTTTATATACCTACCTATTCCTCCTATCGGCTCCAACCTCTCGACGTATCTTATTTTTCCGTATTAAAACGTACCTATTCGTTATATATCGAAGGTCTTATACGACGCTACGTTATTTACATTACCAAAAAAGATTTTATCACCGGTTTTCGCGACGCATTTAAAGCTGCCATAACGACCGATAATATCAAATCCGGATTCGCAAAAGCTAGTCTCGTTTTATTCGATCCTAATAACGTTTTTTCCGAACTCGAAATTCCTCCAGTTATACCTATACCGACCGTTTTCCCGTTAATCTCCACCGGTTTTATTCGTTCCCCGTCTGCGAAGACCCCTAAAAATATTAAGGAAATAACAAAATAAGGACGTTACTTACAAAAAAGGATTAAAAATTACCAGGGTAGCTCGCCGATAAGAATCGTTAAATCGGCGAGTCTTTTGATAAAAAGTAACTTGTTACTTTTATACGAAGTTGCTTTTTTTCGAAAAGAAATTACCCAATTACGCAAAACGAACCATATTTTAAATAAACATCGCAAAACCAAAAACGTACGTCTCCAAAAAGGAGGAATATTTACTATAAGGAAGGTAAAAGCTCTTATAGCTAAGAAAAAAGGTAATGGTAAGTAATTGCAGTTAAGAAAGGCTAAAGGTAATCGTCGTAAGAAAATTTAAACGAAAAAACGGAAATATGGTATCTACGGAAAACCCGGACATAATATACGTACTTGTAAAGAAGTTATAGAGACGTCTGGCAATAAAAAATCCGATTAGTTTGAATTAATTTAATATATTATGGTTAATTAAATTAAGTTTGTTATCGCGAGGTACTAAAAACCATCCCGTAAGCTTGTCCATCCCGTGAGCTTATCCGGCACGTTAACGATATATTATAAAATATTAAATATAGGAAACTTTTTAATATAATTTATTTTATAAAAATTATAAAATATTATTATATTAGGATTTACGGTATTATTTTAATTATTCTTATTACTAAGATATATATATTACTTAGTTATATATAAAATATATTTATTCTAGCTGTAATAAGCTAGCTAAAACAGTAAGTGCGCTTGATTTACTTAATACACGTTCGGATAAACGTTATTCCGACCAACTAATCCGTTACATATTAACGTACCGAACCTTAACAATTAAGTTTAAAGATAGTAATAAGTTAACCCCCTACTAACAAGGCACCTCATTAACGCGCCACCCCACATACGCGTTACGCGTTAATCCACTTACGAATTCTTTTCTCTATACAAACCCTTTTAATAATGCTGTACAAAATAAAATAAAAATAGAAAAAAAAATTTATTTAGTAAAATCTACGCTTTCGAACGATATATAACTTTCAGCTTAATTTCGTACGACATAAACGATTAACGAAATAAACCGTAAAGAATCCCTCCGTTTAACTATTAAAAAATACTAAGTTAACAAACTATATAAAATACGCCGTATTAAAGGTATCTCGACAAAAGAATTAATAAGTTTCGTTAAAAATTATTACGAATTTAAAAACAAGCTTTATCGTATTAAGTTATCGTATAAAGTTAATTAGGCTATACGCTACCTTATTCTCGTTTTCGTTTATACGTATAGCATTTTCTAATTAACAACGGCAACTTTAAACGCTTAAGGAAAAATTAAATAACCCGATTTTTACGTTACTATTTTAAAATAAAAACTTTTAAAGGTACGGTTATTAACTTTAAGCGTTTATATAACGCTTTCTCGATAGCGATTAATATTTCATTTAACGCTTTACTTTACCGGAAATTAAAGCTACTAAATAAAAAGATCGATATAACCTAAATAAAATAAAAATAATAAAAAGTAAAAAAAAATCCCTTTCGTCCTCGAAAAAACTTTTAAAAAACGTATCCTCGTAATAAATACGTTTAAACGGAAATAAACTATTATAATCGTATATATTAATACTAACAGACGCTATTTATAACCTCTCGTAATCTTTAATAACTTTAGCGTACAATAATAATAATTTTCTAATTTTAATAATAAAATATACGAACACTAATACTTTACTACTTTAAAAAACGGTTAACCAAATATTAAAATTAAATTAAAATAACTTCGAAAAATTTTTATCCTTAATATTAAACTCGAAAACCTTAACGAATAAAAACTATAAATAATTATGGATCATAATAGCTATATTACCGAAAAGTTTATATATATATACCTTTAGAATAAGATTTATATTATTTTTTAACTTTATTATGCTTTTTTTATTTTCCAGCTTTTTAATATAAATATATTTACTATTTTAAAACGGAAATTCCGTTGTTAATTAGGCAAACGCTGTTATAAGCGGACTTGCGAAACTATAATTAAAACTATCTTTTTTTTAAAGGCTTTCGAAAGTATAGAACAAATTTATAATAACCTCGAAATATATAATAAAAAGCTAGGAAATAATAAATTTACATCTTATTAACAAAACGAAAATATTAAATAATAAATACGTTAAAAAAATAACAGATACATTTATCGCAAAATAGATTTTTACCTTATTACGCCCTAACTTCTTTATCTAAATAACTGCTTTAAATATTAAAACGCCTAAATTATTTAAAAATTTAACTTGGAATAAAATATCCCTAGTAAATGTTAATTTAACGTTCCGAAATCCTACTATATGTCTCTTATTCCGCAAATTCATAAAAACTCTTAACGAAAAAACTAATAAACTTTCCGCCATTAAAGTTTATAATAACTAATTAACTGCAACCCTTAAAAAACGAAACCTAAAAGGTACAAAAAAATACAACCTAAATTAAATAAAAATTTCGTAAAAATAATCTCGATTAAAAAAATAAAAATAAAACCTAAAGCCGCTAGAAAAGAATGTTCTACTGCTACCCGGCGAAAATAACAATAAAACAAACGTTCTGGAAAAAGGAAAAAAACTAAAAGAAAACGTAATATATTATTATATATTAACGTTAATTTAAAATTAATTAAATAAATTATTATTAAAATATTATTATTTAAATTAAATAATTATAATAATAATAGCTTTAAAAACGAGTGGCTCGTTAATATGATAACTGGTTAGTAAAGAGGTTAACTTATATTATACATAATTTTAAATTTAAAAATAATACGAAAATATAATCAAGATATAATAATATTCTTACATTAATAATTAATTTATCGAGCCACGCTACGCTTTTAAATAATCTTAATTCCTAGTATTAATCGCTAAACCTTTATAATAATATTTAAAAAGATTATATTCTTATTAATCATTCTTAATCATGCTAGCGAAACACTTAAAGCTACGGTTCCGTAACCTTTCCGTAAAATAAAAGCTGATTTTAATAACGCACTACTTTAATCGTACGATAATACAAAATTAATACAAAAGCGGATAATCCTAAGTAAACGGCGGTCAAAAACGAGCGGCAGCGGATACGACATTTCGGCAACCGGGAAAACGCGGAAATACCGCAGTATAAGTACCTTTAGAACTTGCAGGCGATATAGGGCAATGTGATCGCGCAATAGCATTACGTGTTAGATATCCGCTTCCCGAGGCGGTTACAGCCGTGTAATTTTGCGAATTACCGGGAGATCAGTCAGTCGGAGACGGGTCTTATTTCGTCAGCGAGTGCCTCTTCAATACGCCAATCGATAGCCATACTAAACTCCCATCATGGATCGTGAATTATAGGGATCTTGTTTTCGTCTTCCATCAACTGGCTGTTAACCAAGAGGTTGAGATACATTCTAGCAACCAGGTAAAGGCGGTCGAAGATGACAATGTACAATACATTCGCTGCAACGGCGCACAAGTGCTATCAGCTGATTTCATCCTCTACTCTCAACGCCCAGTAATGGAGCTTGGCAGAGCCTGGGCTGACGCTTATCGCACTAATATCTACCTTCTTAATAGGCCCAATCAGCGCAAAAGTACCTAGCACAACCCTTTTCAAGTAGCCCATCTGCCAGAAGGCAACAAGGCGTTACCTATAACCAATTTTCTAAAGGTGGGTAGAACTCCATTTTTATTCGCTCACTTTGACCCAATCAGCTTCCGCAGGACAAGCTTTAATAGGCCTTGTAAGCGGCTACAGTAGGCTTCAGCGTTAGCTGCTTTCCGGTTTTGGCCTAAAACACGCTAAAAGATTGTTGCAGCTAACACGTCGCAACCTTCCGTCGGATTGGCCAACGGAACGTGAGTCGTCCACAAGTGAACCTCGCCCATATGTGTACTCTATCGCCCCCCTTCTTTCGTCTAGATGTATCGTTCCTCGCCCATACGCATCCTCTTTCGCCTATCACTTGTTAGATGAGCACATAGACGCCACACCCTTGCAAAGAATAGCGGTTCAAGAAACGAGAAACCCGCAGTTATATGCGATTCGACGCTGGGACGTGGTACTTTATATATACGGGGAATATACAGTCCACCGCATGGTCGTATGTTTGCACTGACAGCAAACAGTTGAGATCGAGTTTTCCTAAAGACCTCGACCTTGCCGTGCATAGAGCGTCGAACAGTATCGGATGTTATTGCTCCGTGATGGCTCGAAATCTCATGAGTCGAGCGCTTGTGGCAGCTTTGACGTTAGGATCTCTTCTTTTACTCGTGAACCAATCAGGTTATTTCCACCGCTCACATCCAGAGGTGTTTGTCGACCCCGAGCCTGGCTGGCCACGCAAACCAGCAGCACTGGCGGGGGGAAAGGTGACGAGACCCGTTGAAAGTTCTGTCCAAATTGAATGGGAAGCTGCCAGAGATGGATCCACCTACAAGCTTTTTGGAGTCAGCGGATTTCAATCTACCGTCGACGTCGCAAGCATCAACATTAAGGCCAGTCCATCATCGAAGGAGCCCCGGCCGGTCTTGGAGAAGCTGTCCATCGAATTTCCGACCTTTTCAAAACTGCAGCTAGGCAGCAAAGCTCACGACCCGGTGGGGAGAATCGAGGTTCCAGAAACATCGATAACGGTTGAAGTCGCGCCAACATTAGCAGCTCCTAACGCGGCCGAGATCATTTTTAGTGGAGCGACCACACTCAAACGACTCACTGAATCCCTTAAAGCTTTCAAGCATTGGGCGGCAGGGACGGGTGCACGTTTTGTAATTGTAGTAGAACCTTACAGGGCCAACGGAGAAGACCCGGACGAGCCTTCTGGCGACGAGATAATAAGAGCCTACGCAAAAGAAGGCATTGAGCTTGACATTATCGAAGCCGGAGGAGACTGGACTGAGCGATATGTGTCGCTGCTCGACATTCTGCCCTCCTACATTCGGCCTGACACGCAATGGACCGGATTCATAGACGATGACACCTTCTTCTTCAGCATGCACAGCGTGCTGCGCATGTTACACAAATACGATGCGAGCGAGGCCCAATGGGTCGGCACACATTCTGAGTACACGCCCTGGCTCTGGAGTGGTGGCATCAACTGTGTAGGCGGCGCCGGCTTTTTCATCTCGACACCCCTGCTGAAGCAGATCGGAGGCAAGAGTAAGGACTGTCTAGCTCTAGCCAATACTCATGGCGACAAAGCTCTCAGTCTATGTATCTATACGTATACAACCACAAAGCTGAGTGTTGAGCACGGCCTGTACCAGCTCGAGATGTTCGGGGACCCCAGCGGCTTTTACGAGGCGGTGCGTCCGCAGCCCATCAGCACCCACCACTGGAAAAGTTGGCATTGGAAGGACATGGCCAAGATCTCAGCAGTTTCCCGTGTCTGTGGCGATGCATGCATACTCCAGAGTTATCGCTTTGCCGACGGTTGGCTGATGACCAACGGCTACTCTATTGTAAAATACAGCTATTCGGACAAGGAGTTAGCTTCTCAGAATGATTCTGACATGGAACATTCCTGGGATAGTCCTGGGGAGGAGGATGACGAGGGGAGTTGGAGGTATTCATTTGCGCCCCTGAAGCCAAAGGACACGGGAAAAACGCAATTTTTATTGGAAAATGTCATAGAGGACGTGAGGACAGGCACTTTGACCCTCATATATGTCAAAAGAGTAAAGGCCGTCGCCAAGTCTGTGATTCGAGTTATTTGGTCTAAATCTTGATAGGCTAGCTGGTGGGGGAATAGCGCAGAACGTAATGCTAACAGCTGGCTTTGAATTCGCCCGAGCACTAATTACTACTTTACGGACACACTTCCGAATAGCTTGCTGCGCAAAGCCAAGTCTTTCTTTTTTAAGCTCGTATACGTAGGAATAGTGAAAGTCGTCGGCATTATTCTTCAAGTGGTTAAGGGAAATATTAGAACTAGTGGCCCTAAGGTATCTACTTGCTATAACTGCAATAAAGGGCCCGTATGTAGCCAATACGTGGGATTAAAATCCTCCTACCAAGAACGCGAGTAACTACTAGACCTTTATAGAATAGATGAGTAACAGCACAGGCGTTCCATAAGCATCGGCCCAATACTGGTGCAACCCGAATTCTTACAGGAAAGGTTACTGGCAAATCCGATTCACTGCGATAAATAGCAACAAGTATATAGATATGGAATTGTCTCTTTAAGGTACCCAGTCTAAAGCAGCTAGATTCCCTGAGATTTCTAGAATTTAACATAGGCAATCGCGCTTAAGAACCTGTTATGGTAGCTAGGTTCTTACTAAGCATCGTATCTGATCACTGCAAAAAGATTATGCGCAACGACGTTAATCCTACTAACCTTCGACCTTACCTAATAAATAACCCTAGCAATAAATAGCGAATTTTACCTAAACGCGTAACATGTAAAAATTAATATCAATTAAATAAAAATAAATAACGTAGTATATCTGCCGGAAGGCGACAGGGCGTTAGTTGTCAGATATAGGGAACATTAGTTGTATTGTTGTATTAGACTAATTTGCGTATATTTCTCGTACGCGTATAACTTTTATATAACCTAGTAACGGAATATATATTTTCCGATTAAAGGGAGCTTTTCCGTATATAGGGTACGTTTAACACCCCCCATTAGCTAATATGCCCCCTTAACGCCCTGAAGTATTTATGGCGTTAATCGTTATATATTATCATTTCCTAGAGTTATAGCTTTTTATTTAATTTTTCTTCCCGTAATTAAATCCTTTTAATTAGCCAATTTTTCCTCTGAAATTATTTATGGATTGTTTTTTCGTTATTTAAGGGTTTCCGTAATATTTATTAGTTTTAGTTACTTTTTAAAGTGCTTAAATAATTCGAGTATAGAACTTTAGTTAGTTTATTAGCTAGCATATTACCTGTAAGTATATAGTTCATTTTAATTAAGTTCCTTTTTACGGTTTTTCGTAACTAGTAATTATATATATTTATATATTACAATTTTATTTATAATAGGGTGACGTTAACGTTAATAAGCCGTATAATCTGTTAATTATTATATTACATATTTAGCAATCTAATATCTAGAGTAACTTTTAGCTTATTAATTAGTTAAAAGTTAAATAAGGCTTTTTTTAAAGTTTACGTAAGGGATAATAATTCCGTTTTTATTATAAAAATAATTATTGTATTTTACTTATTCGCTCGTTATTTTATCACTTTTTTAAATAATTTTATAACGTAAGTTTAAAAGCTTTTCGATTAATCGTATTATTTATAAAAAAAGCGTTATTTTAGGTATTTAACGAATTTTCGCTTTCGAATTATAACATTAATGTTTTAATTTTAATTAGGTATAATATAACTTAATTAATAACTTTTTAATATGCGTTATTAAGTTTTAGGTTAAAACGAACAAATCGGGATATAGTAAAGGATATATCGGGTTACGTATTAATTATTACGTAAAGGATAAAATCGATTTTTTTTTTAGTATTTATTAACAAAGCTTAAATAGGCCAGATTAGGATTTAGTAATAGCTTAACGTTAGTATAGGCGTTTTTAGGAGGATATTTAGTTTTTTTTAAGGATTAAGTTAGCTAGTTTATTTATAAAGTCGGATTAGAATAACCAGATTTTCCTTTTAGGTTTATTTTTAATTATTTTAATGCCGAGGAATTATTGTAAGTTTTTACCTTTTATAAGGGTATACTGTTTTCGAATTTGCTAAATTAATTAATTAACGAGGGTGTAATTTTCTTTACGATATATTGTTACGATATCGTTTACGAAAAAAAAGATAAGCACCTTTTAACGAATAAAATAATAAAGTTTATAAGAAACGGGGCTAAATTTTAATCTCTTAAAACGTCCCGGTAAAATCTTTTTATTATAATAATAACAACTTCTTTAAGCCGTGTAAAATCTTCTTAAATAAAAAAGTTTTGCTACGTTGCGGGTATTTTAAAGGTATCTTTATATATATTTTATAAGGTAGTTGAACGTTAATAAAGGCGTTATTAACGTTATATTATTTTAGTGCTAGGTTGAATTTAACCGCAATAACGATTAAAGTTTTAAATAACTTTTTAGTTAAAATAAATACGTATATATTATTAGAAACGTTTTTAAGTTATTAATCGCTTTATATAACGAAACGGGCTTTATATTTTTAAAATTAATTATATTTATTAAAGTTTTAAACGTATATTTATTTATACCTTAAAACTTATTTCCTTTTAATAAAAGATTAATTAATTACGTTCTAGGATCGTATCTTTTTATAATTTTATAATTAAGCTTTTTCAACTTTATAAAATATTTCCCTTAACGAATACGTATTTAACTTTTTATAACTTTACGGCAATAACAGAATATTACGCTTATATACCCGGTCTTATAATATAAATACCTTTTTATATATTAAGGTATTATTATTTTTCCGATTAAGATAATACGTATTTCGGGTAAATAATTTCATTAAACTTCCGTAGTTTACCGGCCGGTTATTATTCGTATTTATGAAAAAGGTTAAACGTTTTATATTAAATGCGGTTTTTTACATTTTATATTCCTTTCGGATAATACCTTCTTAATGCGGAATATACGGAAAACTTACGCTTATTACCCGTAAAATACTTTTGTCTTTTACCGTTACTTTAAGTTAAATAATATAAAAAAAGCTTAGTATTATCTTTATTCGTTCCGTCGGCGTAATAATCGTAATAGTTATTAGGGCAGACGTTAATAGCGATAATAATTCAGGAAATGGCAATAATTTAAATATAACAGTCGTATAAAGGTAATTAATTCTTAATAAATAAGCTTGTTTTTCCCTATCCAGTACGTCTTTTACGTTAATACCTTTTTAAAGCTATTCTTTTTATTTAGCCGGTAATTAAATTATTTTATTTAAGTTTTTATTTTTTCTTTATATAAATTAAATAGTTATTATTTTAATTAGGTATTTTTACCTATCGGAATAAGTTTTATAACTTTTTTTATAACGTATAAAATATTGTTTTTTAAATTTTTAATATTATTTGAAATAATAATTACTTTTATTAAATTATACGTTTCGAATAATGATAACTTTGTTAATTAACGGATTTTAAATCTCGTAAATATTCGTAAATTAATAACCAATTAAAAAGTTAATTTATATTTTAGGATTTAATTTTTAAAATTTTTATTTTTTCTTTATAGTTGTAATTATTATAACATAGGTCATATAGTTATATATTTACAGGTAAACTTGTTATAACTTTCGATTAAATATTATAACGCCGTTTTTATATGTTAAATAAATATAATAAATTTTATATAAGCTTTGCTAAAAAAATACGTATTTAAAAATATAGTTATATAAATATATTACTATTTTAAAAATATATACGATTAGGAACGAATGTAATTGAATGCTATTCCGTATTATTATCGTTTTTTCCTTAATGATACCTTTTAAACGTTTTATATTTTCGTTTTAGGTTTAAATATAATGTATTAAAAGTTTAAATTTAATATTAAAAGGAAATAACTATAATATGGTTTGAAATTGGTAATTTTTTAAGATTTTGTTATTATATTAAATTACCTATTAAAAAATTCTATCCTGGTTTTTGAAGATTTTTAGGAAATATTTGAACGTTATTATTAATATATCTTGCTTTCGGTTTTTAAAATAAATATCCTAAATAAAGCCTAAATATTTATGGGTAACAAACATAACGCATTTATATTTTTTAAAATTTCTTTTTTTTAGAAATTTATAAAATCGATAGCGATTTCTTATTTTAATCGGGAAACTTTTCCCCTTAATTTACGGCATATTTGCCTTTTAGCTTTCGTTTTATTATATATTTAATATTTAATTCTTATACAACTTTTTAAACGATTCTTTTATATAGGATTATAACTACACGATTATTTCGGGCTTTGGATAATTTAATCTTAAATATGATATAATACTGTTACCGGTTCGTAATAATTTCGTTATTTACGAATTAACGTTACGCTTATAGATTGTAAAAATTATATTGGTAATTATTATATTAATATTTTCGATAACGAATTAATTAAATTTATTTATTAACGTAATAATTATTTAATTATATGTATTTCTGATTAAATTAAAAAAGTTTTCGGTTATTTTACTAATATCTTTTTTTAAAGTTACCAAAAAGATACCAGATTATATGTAAAGCTTTCGAAATAAGTTATGTTATATAAATATAACATTTTTATACCGTTAAGGTTTCGAAATATTACGTTAACTTTTCCGTATTTTTTAATCGGAACAAAACTAGTACTTACGTATACCTTATTACTTTACACGGTTTATTTAAAATTTAAAAACCTGTTAATAAGATTAAAAAGTACGCCAGGATCTATTTTACTTCCTTTAAAAGTTAATTTATTTTTTAAGTAATTATTTTCTTTATGCTTTTTGATAAACGGTTAATCCTTTCTTTTAAAAATTAATTAAAGGATATCCGGCCTTGGATATATATTACTATCCTGTCGTTAAAGCGGAAATTTACCGGGGCTTTGCTAAGAAATGCGTAATAATATTGGGAAAACCTGTAAAAAGAACTTAAGTACGTTTTGTAACGGGTTTTTTATATATTCAACTCTTAACGTTTTCGTTTGCTACCGTTTCGGTCCGAATAAAAACCTTTACGATTTTTTTCGTTTTAACTTACGCCCTGGGGTTTTTTCTTACGGTTAAAGGTTATCTTTAGTATTTTCCTAATTAGGATTGTCCTAATTAAAGGGGTCCGCGGGTATTCCGTAAAAGGTCGGAAACGTTACTTTAATATTTTTCGATATAAGTTGTAAATAAGTTATAGTCCAGTAATTTAACAAGTTAGCTGTTATTTTTTAATACTTAATCGTACCGTTATTAATCTCGGTTTTCTTTATTATTTAAAACGTAGTTATTTATGTTTTTATACTAGGAACTAATGCTATATATAGGTTATTAATTTATACGATCGTTATTTTTATTTCTAGGATTTTATATTACTGTTCTTTAGTTATAATCTTTTATTACCCTATAATTTATTCGGTTAATTTCTTTATTAATTTTGAAACTTGCTTTAACTTTTTACGGTACTTTCGTTAAGTATTAATTAAAAGCCTGTTAACGTATAACTTACTGGATTTAACTAATTTAACGTATTACTTCCGTAAATTCTTTTTTAAGAAAAGATTTATCTTTTTAATTACTAGAGATAAAAATTCTAGGATTTATTTTTTAAGGTTGTTATTATTTTTTCGAAAAGTCTCGTATTTGCGATTTTTGTAAATATATGCCGTAAAGTCCTAATTATAAATTTATCTATTTTCGATTATTATTTTAAAGGTATTCGTTAAATAATTAATATAATCGATTTTTTCGTAGGTTTTTCTGGAAAATATAAATATAATTAAGGAACCGTTTAAAATGTTATTTCGTATCGTATAACGGATTTACTTTTTCGGATACGAAATTATATCGGATTTTATTAATTTAATAAATTACGGAATTAATTAATTAAAATCGATATAATTTTATATATTAAAAACGTACGTTTTAACCTAGAATTCGCCTTTAAAACTGTTTTAATTTTTAAATCCTTTATATATAACGGAAGACGTTAACGATACCGTTATTATTATAATTAATAAAATATACGAATAATTATTATTAATATATAGTTTATATTGTTTTAATAATAGTTAATTAATTAATAATAACGCGAATTAAACGAATAAAACTTTTAATTATTAAATATAAGGGATATTAGTTATGTTGTTATATTAGGTTAATTTACGTATATTTCTCGTACGCGTATAGCTTTTATGTAGCCTTATAACGGAATATATATCTTCCGATTAAAGGGAGCCTTTCCGTATATAAGGTACGTTTAGCACTCCCTGCTAGCTAACATTAGTCGTAACAATTTTTCTGAATGTAGGCAGCACTCTTATTTTATTCGCCATTTTAACCCAATGAGCCTCCGTAGGAAATGGTTTAGTGGACCTTCTAAAGGGTTATAGTAGGCTTTAGCTTTAAGTGGTTTCCGTTTTAGGCCTAGAACCCGCTATAAAATTGTTGCGACTAACATCTTATCGCCTTCCGTCGGATAAGCGAACGGCTTAAATAAGTAAGCTGACCATTTTTTAATACTTTGCAATAACGAATTAAAATAAATTAATTATAACGTAATAAATTAATTTAAATTAATAAAATTTTTCGTTACTAGACGTTTTTATAATCTTTTTATAAATACTTATATTATTTCCGAGTTTACCGCAGATATTATATTTTCTTTTTTATTTAAATCTTTTTATAACGATTATTTTTAACTTTTATTTAGTACGCTTATTAATTATTACTTTTTTCTGAATAATAATAACCTATATCATTTTTATAGTAAATATTTCTTTTTTTTTAAAGACCTATATTTTTATTTTTCTAATATTTATCAACAACGTAGTTTATTTTGTAAAGGTAATCATTTTTTTTTTCGAAAAAAAGTAATTTCGTATAAAAGTATTAAGTAATTTTTTAATAAAAAATTAACCGATTTAATTATTTTTATCGGCGAATTATCTTAGTAATTTTTGATTTTTCTTTATAAATAAGGGAATTAGTAAAGGTAAATAGAGAGATAGTCGGTATAAAAATAACAAGAACGTTTAATTCGAAAAGGATATAATTAAAATCGAGTAAAATAAATCCCGTTTTTGCAAATCCAGATAAAATATTATCGGTTAATATAATAAGTTTAAACGTATTATAAAAGCCGGTAATGAATTTCTTTTTAATAATATAAATAACGTACCGTTTTATAAAATTTTAGATATATAATAAATAAACCCGTTGTAATACTGAAAAATAAAATAGGTTAAAATGCTAAAACCGAATAAAAAATAGGCAGGTATATAAAATATAATAATATTAAGAGGTTTATAATAATTTTCAAAATTAATCGAATAGTAATTTTCGTAACTATTGAAAATAGGAAATTGTTTCGAATTTTTAACACGCGTTTTAATATATTTATTACAATATTTAATTTATTTTAAAGGTAATTTATTTAATATTTAACGTTTCCGTTTACCGAAAATTTTTAGTCGTATAAATATCAGTTATAGGCGAATTAACGAAAAAAATACTGTTTTCGATAAAAACAATATATTAGGATAAGGCTTAATTTTAAAAATTAACAGTTTATATTATTATCAATTTTCAGAGGTACGGAGTACTGGGACTTTATATTCGGACTTGGCCGATATGTTTTAGTTATCTTAATTAATGGGGGTTTAAAACGCCCTGAAATTAATTAAGGTTAAAAAAGCCGTAAAATTAGCGAAAGGTCGTAAAGTAGCTATCTTATACGGATTTAAGATTTACCGCGATAAGTTTAACATCTCCTAATTTATTATTTAAGATTCCCTTTACTAAACTAGCTAAAAGGTATAAGGTTTATTAAAGTTAAAGCTTATCGGCATTACGTAATTGGTTTCGAAATAACGTTTTTCGCAACAGAGGTATAATTTATTATTACGGTAAAAACTATAAATAATTACCGTATTCGAAAATATTAGCTAAAATATTTATTATGTTAATTATAAATATAATTATTTCGTATTTTATTAAAACAATAAATAGCTTTTTTCGTTGTACCGTATTTCGCGAATATAACCCGAATAAGTTTACAGAATTTATAAAACAATTTTAAATTTTCGTATCAAATTTATTAATAATTTATTTTTATGATTTCAAGGTAATTTAGCTTTTTTTTCCCGTCTAATAAAAATAAAGAGTTAGTTAATTCCAATATATATTATAACGCGTTACGTAAATAATACATTCGTTATATTTTTAATATATTAATGCCCGATAAAAATCGTTTATGTATTTAAATTAAGGATTTGTTCGATTATCGATTTTTTTTTCGGTTAACGTTATTTTTTACAAATTACAGTTAATATCTATTCGAGCGCGTTTACTATGATATAAAGCTTTTAAAGTAATTTCGGTAATATTATATATAAAATTAAACCTTTTATAATTAAATTTTTAGCTTTATTTCTTAACTTACTAGCTGAAAAGAAGGGGGTGTTACGCCCGTAATATTTCAGCTTTAATTCCAAGGATATTTAGTTACTTATATAACTGTATTTTTTTTTCTAATGCTTCTAAGGCTTCCCAGGCTTCTAGGCCTTTAAACCTTTACGGCTTTTAAATCTTACTAGGCTTGCAGGTCGACGGGCAGCTAAGTTCGACGATTAGGTTGGCGATAAGGTTGACGATAAGGTCAGGTTAAAAGCTAGGGTTTCGAAGGTTAGCTACGTTCGATTCCAGCCACGTTCGGATACATACAACACTTTTTTATAGCGCAGAATTGAAACTAGTAAATAGTAGAGATAGTTAAGTTTATTATAAACTTTTTATGCGACGTTTTATAAGGTTAATTTTAAGAAATATATAAATTAAGTTAAAAACTTAAAAAATTAAAGAGTTTAGTCCGTTCGCTTATATAAGCGCTTTACTTATATAGTATGGTATAATAAACCGTTTTAAAAAAGTATAGAAATATGTTATATTTTTCGAAATTCATATTTATTACTTGATATAATATCCACTTATTATTAAATAATATATAATATAAACCGTTAAAATTTAAAGAAATTTAAAACAGTTTAGAAACCTTTTTTTAGTTTAAAATATAATGTTTTTAATCTTATAATAATAAATATATAACTTAAACATTCTTTATATCGTACTATATAAATAAATCGCTAATATAAATTAATCATTCGTTTTTATATTATTTTAATTATATAATTTAAATAGTTTATTTTCTAATATTAATACTATAAAACGGCTTATATAAACGCGAGAATAATTATAGCTATTTAAATAAAAATAAAAACTAGAAGATCTATATAAACGACTTTATATAATCTATAACGTTTTTAAATTAATATGAAAAAGCCGATATAATAAGAAAGTTCATAAAGCCGATATTAGTATTAATATATCAAAAAGAATGTTAATTTAAAATAAATTAATTATTAAATAAAACCCTACTATAATGGCGTAAATCTCTTATATTACATTTAAATATTAAAATAGTACTGAACTAATTAAATATTTAATTTTCTTAATCTAAGAATTTTTTTACAACTATATTTTAATTCTATAATAAATTATTAAGAAAGTTTAATTAAAAGTTTAATATATATAACAAATAATTTAATATTATTATAATTATATATATAAAATATGGTGTTATTTAAAATGGTTATAAAATTATCTAAAAAGAAATTTTATAAATTTATGATATAAAATAATAATAATTATCATTATTGAAAAATTTTAAATATTTAAAAGAATATAATAAATTAATATATAATATATTAAATTATTAATTTTACAAGTAAGTTTTACCTTTATTTAGTATTTTCCTCAGAAAAAAATATTTCTTTGTATTAATTTAATAACAACTTAAGTTTACCCCATTAAAAATTATTATAAACGGAAACTGTTAAATACTTAATAGATAAAATTTAAAATAAATTAAATGTTTTCATAAATATAATAAGATATAAATTAAAATTTTTAAACCTAAAATATTTTTATTACTTACGGATATTACTACAAATTTAATACTATTAATATAGAATATAAGCGAACGAGCTATATAAGCGAGCCAGCCGAATTTGCCTTACATTTTTTCAAATAGTTAAAATTTCGCTGATTTATATTAGATATCGATACAGCCCTGTTAAAATAGTTATTAGTATATCTAATAATTATATATACATTATAATATAAATTTATATTATTTTTTATTATTTTTAATGTAAAATAATATTAATATTATAACAATATATAATTTAACGAAACTTTTATTAAATAATATTAAATTTCGAATATTATAATAATAATTTAAAATAAGCAAATTAATATTTTTTTAAAACTTTCAAAAAATTCCTTTTTAGATATACAAAAAGGTTGGTCCGATTTTTTAAAAAAAATATTTTATATATAGTTAGTATATTTTAAATATATAATTTACTAATTTAATTTTATATTACCTTTACCATTATACTGGCGTACATATAGTTTTTAAGTTTTTATAAAGGTTTAATATAGTTATAAATTTTTAAAAATCTGATTTTATTATATATGTCCGAACGGCTCGCTTGCTTATATTGTTCGTTCGCTTATATTCTACGTTATTATAATTTATATATTAATTTTTATCTATTAATTTTAAGTCTTCGACGTTTTTAATTTTTCTTATTAAAATGTATTTATTTATTATATATAGAAAACTTTATATAACGTTACTTTATTTATATTAATACGGAAACTTTAATTACCGATCTTTATAAAATACTTAAAATTATCATAATAAATAATAATAGTAAATCGAGATTTATATAACATTTATATAATTCGGATATTAAGCTATATATTGTTAGATATTCAGACTAATTATTAACTCTACTAAGCTACGAAATCCTCTTAGGTCGTATTAGCGACTGTTATTGGACAGTCTCGTATTCGGATTTATATGGGGTCCTGGCCTAGCCTAGTCTTCTTAGCTATAGGGGGATGCGTTTCCTTATAATTACTCCCCTCCCTAAAGGCTTTAGTTCTTAAAGTTACCAAGTTACCTCTTCTGTACGATTAGATTTCTATGTCGAATTTTTTATTTAATAGTAGCTTTTTTGGTTAAGCTTTATTTGGCTAAGACTAAGAGAAATAAGCCTCGTTTTAATTTAAAGCAGCGTTAATTAACGCGAAGATAAAAGGTTTAAGGCGTAATTTTTATAATGTCTAACAGTTTTATTTTTAGTTTTATTACCTTACTTTTTAAAAGGTATAACTTTTTTATGCGCGTTATTTTACGGGACTTTAAATTTATTTATTCGGTTTTTTCTAGTTATTTATTCGGCTTTTTGGCGCTTTAAATATTTTGATTCGAATATATTCTATTACGACCTAATATATAGTAAAGGTAATTAATTCTATACTACTCCAGTAATAAATAATTAGTTTATTTTAAAAGCTACGCCTACCGAAGTAATTAAACTTTTAACCCGTTCAGCGTGAAGTAGGTCGCTGATATAATTATTAAATATTTAAATTAATTATTAATTATATTAAGTTACGAACTACTTTTAGGTCGTATAAGCGATTGTTATTAAATAGTCTCGTATTAGGCTTTATATAAGGTCCTGGCCTAGTCTAGTTTTCGTAGTTATACGGGGCTGCGTTTCCTTATATAGTGTCTTTCCCCCACATCCTGAATTTACCCACTTCCTGAATTAGAACTTCTAAAGGAAAATAATATTGGAAATTTAATAACAACACAACGCTAACAGATAAAAACGGGATTTTGAAATATGTTATAAAATAATTTATAAAGATTATAATAAAATTAAACGTTAATTAAAATATCTTTTATATAGCGGGGAAAAAGATATAACTTTCTTTAAATTAAAATTTATATTAAAAATAAGTAATTATTTAATGAAAAATATATTAAGGAATAATAAAAGCTTATAAGTAATAGAAAAATTATTATTTTAAGCTAAATATAAACACATTTAGATATATATATTATTTAATTTTTTATAATTTTTTATAGTAATTATATATCAAGGTATTAAAATAAAATAAATGTTAAAAATATTATATACTTAACTAAAAATATAAAAGAATTATCAGTTGTTTGCAAAATAACGGATTTATTATATAAAAAGTAATTTTATACACTATTACATTAACTTGTGTTTATAATTTTAAAATTTATTTATATAAATAATATATATATAACTTTTACTACATATTAATATAACGTTTAAAATTAATATAATAACGGTTGTAAATAAAAATGTATTTTTCATTATTATTAAAATTAATAATATAATATAATATAAAATAAAAATAATATATACGTATTAAAAATTTTATATAAAACGTATAAGGACATAAATACCTTAAATAAAGTTATACATAGAATTTTAAGTAAGAAATTAAATATTTAAAGTAAAAATTTATTTATTAACGCTATATATATAATAATAATAAATAAAATATAAATAAATATTATTATTATTATTATTAATTAAACATTTAAAATATAAAATATAACGGAATATAACGTAAAAAATATTTTAGTATAAAATTACAAACTTAAATAAATATATTAAGTTATATAATAATATATATAAGACTTTATATTATACTTTTAAAAAAACTTTATTGGGTTTTTTTAATCTTTAAAATTTGAAAAATTTACATTTATTTTAAAAAATAAATAGAAGGTTTTAATTAATTTAAGTAATATCATCGTTTTAATACTATATGCTTTATCTTATATTGTTTTTATACTTAATTATATTATGAAATAGCTAGATAATTATAAATTTATATATATTTTCGTTATAATTTTCAAATTAATTTTCATAACGTAAATATATATTTTTTAAAGTTATTTAATTATTTTATCTGTATTTATATACTAAGTTCATTATACCTATTTTTATTTTAACTTATTTTTGTTTATTAAATTAATAATAATTTATTTAAATACTCTCTTAAAAATTAATATTTTAACATTTATTATAATAATTATAAAAAATATTTTAAGGTTAAATTTGTCTTACTTCTATATCATACGTTTTAAATAACTCGTATACAAAATCTCATGTCTTTGTTGTATTTATTTATTTAGTTATAAATTTTTAAATATCGCTGTTTTTGCTGGGAAATCGATTCAGGAAATGGGTAAATCCAGGATGTGGGGGAAAGACACTATATAGTACACAGCTAATCTATCTACTAAGTACGTATATAAAGGATTATATAACGCGGCCGGAGAGCACCTTCGAAAAACCGTACCTTTTTAGTAAGGCCGAATACAAAACGTAATACGGGTCGTAAAAATAAGGTAATAAATAAGAGTACGTATATAATTAATTTACTTAATTTTTAAATCCTTTAATTATTTTAATTATTCGCTTATACGGTAACTGGACTTAAACTTTAAATAATTAACCTTTTAAACTAGCGTTACCTCGAAAACGAGAGTTTAAATTAAATCTGAACTAGTTATCCTTTATAATTAATTATAACAAAGTACTTGAATTTATCGTAATTTATTAAAATACCTACGCTTATAAGTACTAAGTTATTAAAATAAATCGTAATTTATAAAATAAACCTTATTTAATATATTTTTTATTACGTTTATTTTAAATTATAATTTTAGTTATACTTATATTAACCGGTATTTTAGTTATTTTTATAAACTCTAATATTTTACTACTTTTAATAATATTAAATAATCTTATCATAATAATTTAAATACGATTAAAAAAAGGGATATAAATTAAGTTATATTTTAATCATAATTAAGCTAAAAAGTTAATAAGACATCGGTTTACTTTTAAAAAAAATATATTAACGAAAGGAACTATAATTTTTATAAGGCCCGGAAAATTAAAATAATCTATTTTTTTATTAAGAAGTGTGTTTATTACAACGTAAATATAAGCCTTAATAAATAAAAAGCAAAATAATAATAAGTAATTAAAGTTCAAAAAGGCTAAAATACTTATCGTAAAATGTTTTAAATAAAAAAATTGAAATATAACGTTTACTTAAGCCCGAATGTAATACATAGACTTATAAAGAATTATAAAAACGGTGAGTAATATAGAATGTAATTAATATAAATAAGTTTATTACGTTATAATTATTTGTTTTAAATTTATTAAAATAAATGAAAAAAAACGAACGATCCGCTTATATAAACAACTTGTTTAAATAATAGGTTAGATAATAATAGAATGTAAAAATAGTCGAATAATTTTTGTATTAATATTAAATAAAGTTTAAAATGTATTTTACTAATAGAATTATATAAAGAAAACTTCTTATAACGTATTATATAAGCGAACGGCCTAAATAAGCGAACGGACGGTTTTTTAACTTTTTATAATAACGAACTAAAATAAATTAACTATAATATATTAAATTAATTTAAATTAATTATATTCCTCCTCGTTAAACGTCTTTATATCTTTCTTCTAAGTCCGCGTATTACGTCCGGACTTATTATAAACATTATATTTCCTTTATAATAACCATTTCTTTTTTTTAGAAATATATATTTTTAATCTTTCGGCGTTTATTAAGGACATTATTAGTTTAGTAAAGGTAGCTGTTGTTTTTCTTAAAAAAAAAACCATTTCGTATAAAAATATAAAGGAATTTTGTAATAAAAAATTAATTAATTTAGTTATTTTTATTCGAAAGTTATCCTAGTAATTTTTCATTTCCCTTTATAAATAACGTTCTTATCGAATTACTTTAATAACATTTTTAAGAATTTTCGCAAGTAAGCAAATAACGGAATTAATAAAGGCAAATACGAAAACGAGTAAAATAAGTATACGTGGAATTTTTAATACGGAAAAAAATATAATAAAAATTAAATTAAATAAATTCCTTTTTTACAAATTTAAATTTAATATTATCAGTCGTTATAATAACCTTAAATACGTTATAAAAATCGATAATAAAATTTATCTTAATAATATAAGTACCATAATAATATATAAAATATTCGATATATACAAAATAAACGACTTTAATTACTAAAGAATAAAATAGGTCGAAAAGGTAAAATTAATAAAAAATAAGTAAATATATAAAATATAATGTCTTAATAGCTCAGTAATCGCGAGCCTGGGTGTTTTTTTCAATTGCGACAAGCTTAGGCACCCTGTTGGCGATTGACCGCAAAAGGCAGTTGGTTCGAATCCAGCTTGGGACGCCGTTTCTTTAGGTGGCGCCAGCCTAGAGGAGCTAGACCAACTTAGAGCTTCGGCTCCGCCACCGTATTAGCGACCATTGGATTAATTGGTTAGGGGCTTTAGGAACCAATCAATTCGTATATCTTATCGTTAGTCACCGTATTACATGACCCGCATTGCGTTTTTCCGGTCCTTACTAAGAAGGGACGGTTTTTAAGGGGTACTTCTCGGTCGCGTTTATGTAAAACTAGTTATGCATGTATTTAGTAAATAGATCAGCTCTTTGTATGTATATATATAGCTAGATACCCCGAATAGCACTTGATTTTAAATAGAAAATCTAATATTAATATTAATTTTATAATAATTTTCGTAACTATTTAAAATAAAAAAAGTTTTAAATTTTTAATACGTATTTTAATATATTTATCGAAATATTTATTTTACTTTAAACTTAGTTTATTTATCGTTTAACCGTTTTTATTTAGAATAATTTTTCAATCGGATAAAAGTAAGTTATCGGCGAGTTGCGACAAAAGTAATTTTTTACGGCAAAAATACTAAATAAAGATAAAACTTAAATTTAGAAATTAATAAATTATATTATAATAAATTATTTCTTGTTTTTTCTAACGTTTATTTAACTTACTTATATTTTTAAATATTTTTAATTATGATATCGGTTATTATAAAAGTTTATTAGAATTTAAATTTATCGAATGTATAAATATTTTTCTGTATAATATTATATTTCGCAATTATAATTCTAATAAATTTAAATGATTTAAAAAATCAGTTTAAATTTTCATATAAAACCTTTAAATAATTTAGTTTTCGATTTAAACGGGTTATTCTTTTTTATTATTATTTAATAAAATTAAACCGTTAATTAATCTTAATACGTATTAAAATACGTTAAGTAAATATTACATTTGTTATATTTTTAAATATTAAAATCGGTTAAAAACTTTTACGTATTTAAATTATAAATTCGTTTAATAATTAATACTTTTCTCGATTAACGTTAATTTACGTAAAGTAGAAACAATATCGGTTCGGGCGCGTTTATCGTAATATCAGGCCTTTAATATAATTTCCATAATATTATATATAAAACTAAGCTTTTTATAATTTAGTGTTAAATTTTATTTTTTAATTTTAACGGTTATGTTTATTTTACCTTTTTTTGCAAGGTCGTTAAATTCAAGCCGTATTATCCAGGCTAAGCTAAAGACATAAAGTAATTACACTAATAATTAATACGATAAATACTTTACCCAGTATCTTCGAATACGGCAACTATTAATAGTTTTTACGGTAACGATAAATTATACCTCGGTTACGAAAAGCCTTATCCCGAAACCGATTATTACGTAATACCGACAAGCTTCGACCCTGATAAACCTTATACTTTCTGGCTTTACGGTTTAGCAGGGGGAATCTTAATAACTTAGGAAATGTTAAGTTTTTCGCGGTAAACTTTAAGTCCGTATAAGATAGCTTTACGACCTTTCGCCAGTTTTATAATTTCTTTAACCTTAATTAATTTCAGGGCATTTTTTTAAACCTTTATTAATTAAGATAACCAAAATATGCCGGCTAAATCCGAATATAAAGTTTTAATACTCCGTACTTCCGGAATCTCGACGGAAACGGTTTTAATTAAGTTACCCGATTTAAATAAAATAATCGGCCGAGTAAAATATATTAATACCTCCGTCGATATTAACAACTTATCCGAAAAAAATCGGGTTTTACTTTTAATTTTTGGATACGATTTAACTTAAAACGGCGGAAATAATCGGTTTTTGTATAAATTTATATTAAGAAATATCCGGTTTATAGAAAAATTGCTAGTAAAACTGGAAAATAATGATAACGGGCTTAAAAACGTCGAAGTTTAACTTTTAAATCGATATAAGGAAAATTACGAACGATAATTTATCCGGCTGTTCCGGATTACGAAAACCGTTTAGAATTCCGTTAAAAATGGTCGTCGATAGGGGCATAACTAGGTAATCTGTAAGGTTGGGGTTTAGTAAAGCTTAGCAACCGATAACATAATCTATTTATTTGTTTAATTTAATTTTACGGTTACGTCTCCTTTAAGGAGAATTTTACCTTTTTTTATAAAACGTTTTATAATGTTAATAATAAGAAATATATAAATTTAAATTTATCTATCGTATTAATTATTAACGTAATTACTTCGTATCTTTAACTCAGCCTAGGTAATACGGCTTAAACCTAACTACCTTATATATATTATTTTTATAACTTAAAATATTAAAAGATTTAATCCACTTACTTATGTCCGAGGTTCGCTTATAAAGTACGGTATAAAAGGATTATACTAATATCGTTTTAATTATAAATTTCGTATTTATTATCTATTTAAATAATATAGTATAAGGTAATAATAAGTTAATATTTAAGAATATATTTAATGTATAAATTATTAGTTATAATTATAAAGTAATTCTTAAAATATATAAAATTAATAAAACACTTTTTATAAATTTTATAATTTTATATAAATTATTAATATAAATATTATATAAAAATTCTAATAAATATCGAGTAATATAATAGTTAATAATATATATATTAGTTAAATATAAAATGAAAGATAAATAATTATTTAAATGTTAATTTATATATAAAATAAAGTGCCATTAAGGTATCTAGCTATATATACATATATACAAAAAGCCGATCTATTTACTAAGTACATATACAATTAGTTTTATACAAACGTAACCGGGAAGCACCCTTTAAAAACTATCCCTTCTTAGCTAAGGGCCGGAAAAACGCAATACGGGTTATGTAATACGGCAATTAACGATAAAATACACCCGATTAATTAATTGGTTCCTAACGCCCTTAATCGTAATTAGTTCCCAGCCACCCTTTAATTATCGCCGATACGGTAGCGGAGCCGAAGCCTTATAATTTAGCTTTTTTAAACTAGCGTTACTTAAAAAAACGGCGGCTTAAGCTGGATTTAAACTAATTATCTTTTACGCCTAACCGCAATAGAGTACCTAAGCTTGTCGCAATTAAAAAAGATACCTAGGTTTGCAACTACTAAGTTATTAGGCCATGTTAATTTATATAAAACTGTATTAAAAATATAATTAAATTAATAATTTATAATATAATATTAAACTAATAATATCTAATATAAAACGTACATTAATAAAACTCGTAATTATTTATATATAAGGTAAAGTATTATTAAGATATTTAGCTATATATATATAAGTAGTTAATATACCTATTAAATATATATATAATAAATTACATAAACGCAACCGGGAAGCACCTTTTAAAAACCGTCTTTTATTAGCTAAGCGCCGAAAAAACGCTATGCGGGTTATTAATACGGTAATAAATAAATAGTAATATACGATTAATTTAATTAATTCATTTTAAAAGCCCCTAACCGCTCTACTTGTCGCTAATATAGTAACGGAATCGAAGCTTTAATTAGTTAAATCCTTTAAGCTGGCATTACTTAAAAAAACCGGCGTCCTAAGCTGGATTCGAACTAACTATCTTTTACGCCCAACCCTAATAAGGTGCCTAAGCTTTATCTTATTAAGATCAGGCCCTATTTTTGAGGTTATATAGCTGCGCTTACGGCGTAGCTGTAGCTAGGGCTTGTATTTTAAATATCGACTAATAAAAGATTTATAAAAATAACAAAACCTTTAAAAAAGGGCCTGATAAAAACTTATCAGTTTTTAGTTTCGTTTGGTATATTTTTATATAACTTTTTTAAAATTTATATTAAAACCTTTTAAATATAATAAAAATAATATATAATTAAAATATAATAAGAAACACGGTTATATATAGCTTTAAAAAGGATTTTTAACCGTATATTAAATTTTTAAACTTAAGATAATTAAGTTAAAATATTAAAGAATAATATGAAGTTTTTCGATTAATATATATTTTTTAGCCGGAACGCCTTTATAATAACGATAACGTAATTATTATATATATTACTATATTATAAAATTTTTAAAAGTAATTTAATATAAGAAAAACCCGTTTAATTATACTTTAAACTATACCAGTTATAATTATTATATCGTAATTATAAAATCGTTTCGAATTTAATTAACCTTAATTTTCTTATAACTATAACGTAATAATTATAATTTATACGGCCGAAAGAATTATTAAATAAATTTTTTCCCTATTAAATATATTAAAGAAGCCCAGTATATAATAATACGACCGATAGTTATACTATCGCAGGTATAAACACGTTAGAGTCGCCTTTTTTCCAAACCTAAATTTAGCCGTATTAACTATATTTTTAATTTAGAAATATTACAAAAATTCCTATATATATATTAACTTATATTCGATACCGATATAGAGCTTTATATATAACGAGTTTAAATTAACTGCCTTATAATTTTTTTCCATATAAATATTTAAATTTTAAAAAGAAATTAAAGGAAAATTAATAATTTTATTAGAAGCGTATTAAAAGGACCCTTTTTTCGCATAACTACAACTTAGGCCTCGTTAACTTGATAAAGGATATAGGATTTAATTGGCTAATATTTAGCGTAATATAATAGTACATTAGAAAACGAGCTAGTAAAGGCCTAAGCTAGCTAAGGTAACCTAAGCCTGTTACAAATAAAAAAGATACCCAGACTCGCGCTTACTAAGCTATTAAAACCGTAATTATTTATATAATATTATTATTTTTATTTATTGTTTTTATAATATTCCGATATTATATAGCTTTTTTTAACCTATTTATTATTACTTTTTAACTCTTATATAATTACTTATATAATATATATATAAAAGAATAAAAAAAATAATTATTAAAATTTCTTTATAATAATAAAACTTATATAGTAAAGTGCTATTATGGTATCTAGCTACATACAAGCTGATCCGTTTATTATATACATATATACAAATAGTTCTGCATAAACGCGACCGGGAAATACCCCTTAAAAACCGTCCCTTTTTAGCTAAGGGCCGGAAAAACGTAATACGGGTTATATAACATGGCAATTAACGATAAATATACCCGATTAATTAATTAATTCCCAGCGCCCTTAATCGTAATTAATTCCCAGCCACCCCTTAATTGTCGCCGATACGGTGGCGGAACCGAAGCCCTAATTGGTTTAACTCCTTTTAGGCTGGCGTTACTTAAAAAAACGGTAGCTTAAGCTGGATTTAAACCAGTTATTTCTTAAGATTAACCGAAATAAAATGCCTAAGCCTGTCGTAATTAAAAAAGACACCTAGGTTCGCAATTACTAAGCTATTGGGCCAATAAAACTTATATATATACTTATTTATTTTTAAATTTTTTCATTATATAAATTAATATATTTCTTATAATAAATATTTTTCTTTTTACGAGATATTTTTTAAATTTTTCTGCTTTTATTAAAACAATTATGCGTTTTACGAAAATAATTATTTTTAAATTAAGTAATGTCTTAGTAATTTTTACATTCTTTTATATATAACGTTATTAATAAACTTTATTAATAATAATTTAAAATATTACTAAATATAAAGATATTATATAAGGTATAATGCTATTAATATATCTAGTTATATATATATATATATATAAGGAACTAATTTATTTACTAAGTATATATATAATTAGTTTTATATAAACGCGACCGTAAAGCACCTCTTTAAAAACCGTCCCTTTTTAATAAAGGCCGGAAAAATACAATACGGATTATTAACACAGTAATAAACAAATAGTACCTATACGATTAATTTAACTAATTAGTTCCTAAAGCCCCCAACCGCTGCGGTTATCGCCGACACGGTAGCGGGGCCAAAGCTCCAATTGGTTAGCTCCTTTAAGCTGACGCCATATAGAAAAACGGTAGCCTAAGCTGGATTTAAACTAGCTATCTTTTAAACTAACCGAAACAAGGTGCCTAAGCCTGTCGCAATTAAAAAAGACACCCAGGTTCGCAACTACTAAGCAATTAGGCCATAAGGATATTATATAATAAATAAAAGTATAAAAGAAAACAAGTAATATAAATATATATAAAATATTTAAAGTAAAATATAATTTAAAATGTCTTAAATTAAAGATTATTTTTACTAATTTAATCTTAATATTATTAATTATAATAACTTTAAACTTGGTTTATAAATCGTATATTAGTATTTTTAATAATATAAATAATATAATATCTTAAAAACCTTTTAATTTATAAAGAATTTATAGGTTTTAAACTTTAAAAAAAGCGGTAAAAAGTTAAATTTAACAAGAACTGTAACAAATAAATATAATAAAATACTATAGTTAATTTTTCATTACTTTAATAGTTAATTAAATAATAACGTTTATAGTTATTAAAAAAACGTTATTTTTATTTTTACTATGCGATTTAATATAATTTCAAGTAATTTATTTATATTAATTTTAACCTAGTTATAATTATATCGTATCCGTTTATTATAATCTTTTAATAAAATAAAACTAAAATATTAGCGAACAAGCGAATATAAACCGTTTTTATTAAATAAAGTAAATACATAATAAATTTATTATTAAATTTTAATATTTTATATTATCGTATAATAATAATGTTTACATTGTTTAATAATGAAAATACTAGTAATAATAATATTATATATAATTATATATATAAAGTTCTTTAAATTTATATATTACACTTTAAACTAAGTTAACGATTTAAAGTTCTTATATTACTAATTAATATAATAAGTATAATACGTAATTATTTCTAATATTATAATAACTATTATTTTTCTATATAAAATATATAATATATATTGATTTTATGGCTTAATAGCTTAATAGTCGCCAGCCTAGGTGTCTTTTTCAATTGCGATAAGCTTAGGTACCTTGTTGCGGTTGGGCGCAAAAAATAATTAGTTTAAATCCAGCTTGGGCCGCCGTTCCTTTAGGTAACGCCAGCTTAAAGAAGCTAAATTATGGGGTTTCGGTTCCGTTACCGTGTCGGCGATAATTAAAAAGTGGCTGGGAACTAGTTACGATTAAGGGCGCTAGGAACTAATTAATTAATCGGGTATATCTTATCGTCAGTTGCCGTATTATATAACCCGTATTACGTTTTTCCGGCCCTTGGCCAAAAAAGGACGGTTTTTAAGGGGTGCTTCCCGGTCGCGTTTATAAAACTAGTTTATGCATGTATTTAGTGGATAGATCAGCTCCCTGTATGTATATAGCTAAATACCTTAATAGCACTTTACCTTACATATATTAATTTTATATATTCTTATTTAAATAACTCTTACGGAATAACGAAATACATCGCTTTTAATAATTTTTATACATTTTAAGTTTTTATAAAAGAGTTATAAAAACTTAAAAAATATAAAGATCTTTTTAATATACTTAAAGTTTATATAAAGTAGCGATATTATAACCCTTTTATAATTTTATAATTGTTATTTATTTTAATATTAATCGATTTAATAGCTGTTCGAATTATTATTAATTTATAAAAAGAAAATATACCTATTATATTACTATATAAAATATTAGTATTACGTACTTTCTAGAAATTTACTAAAATAATTTCGTTTAACGTACTATATAAGCGAACTGTATATATAAGCGAACTGTACATTTTTTGGTGCGTCGTAATAGTAAATTCGAATTAAATAACTATAATATATTAAATTAATTTAAATTAATAAGATTCTTTATTACTAAATACCTTTATATCTTTCTTATAAGTACGCGTATTTTATCCAGACTTACTACAAATGCTACATTTCCATTCTTTCGCTTAAACCCTTTTGTAATAACCCTTTTCGGCCGTTATTAGCTACGATTATTTATTACTACCTTTTTTCGTAGTTATAAAAGCTTATACTTCCTTTATAGTAAGTGGTTTTTTTTTTAAAAACGTTTATTTTTAGTTTTCCGGTATTTACTAAAAGCTTAATTCGTTTCGTAAAGGTAGCTGTTTTCCTCTCGAAGAAAAGCGATTTCGTACAAAAATAATAAGTTATTTTTATTAAAAGATTAACAGACTTTAGTATTTTTGTCGGCGAGCTACCCTTGTAAGTTCTGATTTTCCTTTATAAATAACGTTTCCGTTAAGTTATTTTAATAACATTTTTAAAAATATTCGCAAATAAGGAAATAGCGGAATTAGTAAAGGTAAGTAAAAAGAAAGTTAATATAAGTATAACTAGAACTTTTAATTCGGAAAGAACGTAATTAAGATTAAATAGAACAAATCCTGTTTTTACAAATCTGGATTTAATATTATTGGTTATTATGGTAGCTTTAAACGCGTTATAAAAGCCGGCGATAAAATGATCTTTATTAATGTAAATAACGTAACGTTATATAAGATTTTCGATATATAACGAATAAACTCGTTTTAATATAGAAACAGAATAGGTTTAAAGGTTAAAACCGATAGAAAAAATAGGCAGGTATATAAAATATAATAATATTATTAGTTTTATAGTAATTTTCGAATTCGATTTAATGGTAGTTTTCGTAATTGTTACAGATAAAGAAATATTTCGAATGTTTAATACGCGTTTTAATATATTTATCGAAATATTTAATATATTTTAAACTTAATTTATTTATCGTTTAACAGTTTTCGTTTATAGTAAATCTTTAATTAAATAAAAGTAGGTTATCGGCAAACAAGCAAAAAAAATGGTTTTTCCAGATAAGAATAATACATAAAGGTAAGGCCTAATTTTAAGAATTAATAATTTATATTACCGTAAATTATTTTTTATTCCTTTATTACGTTAATTTAAAATTTTTACGTTTTTCGGTATTTGTAATTATTATACCTATTATTATAAAAAATTTATTAAAAATTTTGTTTTATCGAAATTATAAATATCTTTTTCCGTAATATCGTATTTAGCAATTATAACCCGAATAAGTTTAAATTATGTACGCAATATTTTTAAATTTTCGTATAAAACTTATAAATAATATATTTTTCGATTTAAATATGTTTTAAATTTATATTACGGTTTAATAAGGTTAGATATTTAATTAATTTCGATATGTTTTACGACGTATTACGTAAATAATAAATTCGTTATATATTTAATATATCAACGTTAAATAGGAAACGTTTATATATTCAAGTTAAGGATTTATTTAATAATCGATTTTTTTTAATCGGTATTAATTTTTATAAATTGGGAAGGGTATCCGGTTAGGCGTATTTGCTATTAATTTACGTTTTTAAAATAGTAAATAAGATATTGTAAATAAAATTAAACTTTTTATAATTAAGTTTCGGGTTTCGTTTTTTAACCTAAATGGTTAAGTTTATTTTCGTTCCTTTTATAAACCGTTTTACATTATAAATATTAAAAAATAAGTAATTAAGGTTAAAAAGTTTAAATGATGAAAAAAAGTGTATAGCTTATTTATATATATAGTTTGTTTATGTAGTATATTAAAATATTTAATTTATATATAAATTTCGAAAAAATAAATGTTATCGACATTTTTATAAATTCTTAAAATCTTTTTAAACAATTTGTATTTTATTTATAATGTTAGAATACGATTTACGTCCTAACTATAAAAATAGTCGATATTTATCTCCACTTAAATTTAAAAATATTTAACTTATAAAAAACTAAGTAATATAAAATAAAGTTTTAATAAAGTTTTATAATTAAAATAAGATAATTTATTAAGTTATTAAATTAAATTATACGGTTATATCATCTTTAATAATAATAATCCGAATAAATTAAAATAGGAATAAAATTATTATAACTTTACGTATTATACATCTTAACTATATAGTTATTTAATTTAACCTTATTTAATTTTTTTTAAATAGATATTAAATTAAACATTTAATTATTTATAGTTCTGATAATATCGTATTAAGAAAATAGTTATTTAGTTATATTTTTAATTTATAAGAATAAAATATAATAAAATTGCATATTAATATTAAATATATAATATATATTAAAAAGTTTATAATAAATAATAAATTGAATAAATTTAAGTATACTTTATTTAACTTAATTAAACTTAATATTATATAATAAATTATAATATAAAATTTTATAAACAAATACTATTTTTAAATTTAAATTTTCGGTTTCGGTTTTTAATTTAAATAATTAAACATATCTTATATTACGACCTAACAGAGGGGAGGCCTCGGAAACGGTCTTAACGGACCGAAATAGGACCTAAGTAAATTAAGTTACGTAATTTAAATCTTTTCTATTATAAAGATCCAATTGAATCTATACAGATTTAATACCTTTTAAATCTGTAAAAACGATAAAATCCATAAAAAATCCAGGCTTTTACAAAGGATATATATACTTATTATTTTATAACTTAAATAACATTAATTTGTAATATAACTTGGTTACTTAAAGTACCTTTAATATTATTAAACGTAATTAAGTTATTTTTATTACTTAGATTCCGTAATACGATTGTTAATATAAACCGTACGATTTGGTTTAATAGTTGGTTAATTAGTTTAGCCGTTATATGTTGTAAGTTTTTGCTTAGTAATATTGTTAGATTTTAAATAATTATTCGAATTGTTTATATAGCTTTTAATACCTAAAAAATTATTGTTATTTAGCAATTTTAGGATAAGTTTAAAGAATTAAAAACGGAAATTTTGCGATTTAAGGAATTAGCTAAAAAAGACCTTAGTATTACGAAAATTAAGGTTAAAAAACCTTAGCTTTTTAATGGAAAAATTAATGTTCAAAACTTTTTACTTGAGCGCGAATGTACTTGTGGTTTTTAGCTTTCGACGACCTTAAAAATAAGATCCTTACCGTCGCGGCGTTCCTTACCGGACATACGTTCGATTGGTTTAAATTAATTATAAGGGATTATTTGGAAAATGTAAAGAACGATATGGAAATGTTTATTAAGCAACTTTTCGCTAATTATTCCAACTTTAAAGAAAAGTTAAAGGCCAATTTTGATAATTTTAATAAAAAACGTATTGCCGTATAGAAAATTTTATAGCTGCGATAAAAAAGATTAACGTTTAAGTATGTAATAAAGTTCCGGAATTTAATAATTAAAGTAGGATAAATAAATGAAAAGGATAATATTTTAATTGATATATTTTATAATGGATTGAAAAATAACGTTAAGAACGAAATAATTAAATTTAAACGATTAATTTTTTTAAGTAAGTATATTACCGAAGTAGTAAAGATCGATAACCGATAATTTAAAAAACGATAAGAAAAAAAAAGCTAATACGTTTTACAGTATAAATTTAGTAAATCCAATTAAGGAAATAAACGTATTACGTCCTTTATGTTTTACGGGATTTAACCGGGTTTTATAAAAATCGGAACGGTTTAATAACGAAATTAATTTTAGTTTAAGTGTTATAATTGTAATAAAATAAAACATAAGGTTTTCTAGTATAAGGTGCCTAGGAAACTTTAATAAAATAATTAGAATCCCGTATCCGAAAAATAATAGTAAAATGATAAAAAAGATAATAAGAAATTAATTAATATAATCCATTTACGGTATACGGTGGTATAATGGTTTAAGGATTATTTAGGATAAAAGGTTTTTATTAAAAAAAAACTATTTACTTAGTTTTAATAAAGGAAATAGTAATAGAATTAAAATTAATTAGCTTTACGAAAGTGGTTATAGGAATATTACGAATAAAAGGAAAACTTATACCCGGGGGAACCGGAGCGATATACGAAAACTTACGTTATTTATTATAATAAATTTAAATGTTAGTTTTATAAAAAATAAAAGGAGGCGATTTATTAGTATATAATTCGAATATACCAAAAAAGGTTTAATTTTAAACGATAAAAAGGAATTGATAAGAATAATTAATAGTAATATCGGTATTTACGGTTATTCGCGGAAAAGGATAAAATCGATTAATAGGTAACGTTATAAAGCTGGTTACCTAGAAAGTTATGTTTATAAAGAAACTTTTTTTATTATTTCGAATAATATAATTATTAGATAAAAAAGGAGTTAATGTAGAAAACGGTAAAGAAATATTGTTAGCGAGTTATTACCGATTTAAGTATTTAATTAGCTTTTATTATAGATCTAGAAAATAAAAGAATAATTAAGAAAAAAATTAAAAACTTTATTAAAGAAGGTTAGTAGGATTTACAGGATAAAAAAGAATATAATAACTAATAGAAGAATGATAGTTCGTAAATAATATTATTAAATAAGGAAATAATTGAAGTTTTTACGGAGTAAATTTATAAATAGCCGAGTATATAATAATAATTTAAGCAGTTACAAAAATACGTAACGCAGATAAAAAAGTAATGAAAAAAATTTCGAATATTAAATAACCGGGATAAGGAGATATAACGAAAGTTTTTACGGACTTTAAAAGAGCAGCGTTATTTATAGAAAAGTTGCGGGTAAGTAAAAGGAAAGAGGTTAAATTATAATATTTTAAAAAGGTTTTAAACGTAATAATCGGAGTTACTGGCGATAATATTATTATTATACAAGTACGAATTAAAAAGAATTAATATACCGTAATAATAAATTACGGAATAATAACTGTTAATTATATTAATCCGGAAGTAGTAAATTAGTTAAAATTACTATAAAAAAAGAAGAAATACTTTTATAAAGTCGAAAATGTTAAAGGTTAAAAATTTGCCTATAATAACAGATACGTTAAACGCGAAATTAATTATTTTAAAATTTTTATCGAAAAAAAAATAAATTATTAATTTTAATATTATTTTAACGTTTCGGATAAGCTTACGGGATGGACAAGTTCACGGGATGGTTTTTAGCACTTCGCGACAACAAACTTAATTTAATTAACTGTAATATATTAAATTAATTTAAATTAATCGGATTTTTATCACCAAATGTTTTTATAATTTTCTTACAAATGCGTACATTATATCCGGGCTTTCCGTAAATACTATACTTCCGTTCCTTCGTTTGAACTTTTTTGCGATAATTACTTTTAACCTTTCTTAACTATAATTGCTTATTATAACCTTTTTTCTTAGTTATAAAAGCTTTTGCTTTCTTTGCAGTAAATGTTCTTTTTTTTTTGGAAACGTACGTTTTTAATTTTGCGACGTTTATTAAAGATATAATTCGTTTCGCATAATTGGGTAACTTTTTTTCGAAAAAGAACAATTTCGTATAAAAGTAATAAATTACTTTTTGTTAAAAGATTTGCCGATTTAACGATTTTTGTTAACGAGCTACCCTAGTAATTTTTAATTTTTCTTTATAAATAACGTTTTTGTTTTATTATTTTTTTAATATTTTTAAAGGTTTTCGCAAACGGGGAACGAATAAAACCGGCAAAGGTTAACGGGAAGACAGTTAGCGTAAATATAATTAAAAAAATTTCGAATTTGGAAAAAACGTTATTAAAATTGAATAAAACGAAACTAATTTTCGCAAATCCGGATTTGATATTATCGGTTATTATGGTAACTTTAAACGCGTCGCGAAAACTAATAATAAAATTTTTTTTGGTAATGTAAATAACGTAATATTACATAAAACTTTCGATATATAACAAATAAGCGCGTTTTAATACGGAAAAACAAAATACGTCGAAAGGTTAAAGCTAATAAAAAAAATAAGCAGGTATACAAAATGTAATAATATCGTTAACTTTGCAGTAATTTTCGAATTCGATCGAATAATAACTTTCGTAACCGTCGAAAATAAAAAAACGTTTCGAACTTTTAATACGCGTTTAAATATATTTGTCGAAATGTTTAATTTATTTTAAACCCAATTTATTTATTATCTAGCCGTTTTCGCTTATAACAATTTTCCAGTCGGGTAAAAGTAAGTTATCGGCGAACCAGCGAAAAAAATAATTTTTCCCGGCAAAGATAATAAATAAAAACAGGGCCCAGCTTTAGAAAATTAATAATTTATATTACTGTAAATTATTTCCGATTTCCTTATTAAGTTTATTTAGGTTTTTTACGTTTTTTAACATTAATAATAACTATACCGATTATTATAAAAAGCCTTATTAAAATTTTTATTTCGTCGAAATTATAAATATTTTCTTTTACGATATTATATTTTGCAATTATAACCCGAATAAACTTAAACTATTTACGAAATACCTTTAAATTTTCGCATAAAACCCTTTAATAATTCATTTTTCGATTAAAATACGTTTCGAATTTTTGTTGTTTTTTAATAAAATTAAATACTTATTTAACCCCGATACGTCCCGTAATACGTTACGTAAATAATAAATTCGCTATATTTTTAATATACTAATACCGGACAAAAAACGTTCGCGTATTTAAGTTAAGGATTCGGTCGACAATCGATTATTTCTCGGTCGGCGTTAATTTTCGCGAATTAAGGATAATATCGGTTTTAAAGGATTTATTAATATATCGTACGTACAAAGTAAAATAAGCGAGTTTATAAATAAAACTAAATGTCGTATAATTAAATATCGGGTTTCGTTTTTTAACCTAAACAGCTAAGCTTATTTTTGCTTTTTTTATAAGCCGTTCCATATTATTAATATTAAAAAATAATTAATTAAAATTAGGTAATTAAAATATGTTAAAAACTATCCCGGAAGCTTATTTATCCCGTAAGCTTATCCGGCACGTTATTAAATAAATATAATATAATTTTAAGAAAATTATGGTTGCGTTAATATGATCTCTTAATTAATTAAGAAATTAATTAAGTAAGTTTCCGCTTATTTTTATTACAAAGAAAAATAAAGAAGATTTAAAATTTTAATATTCGATCTATAAAAATTTTATTACTTAAAAAGATAAAACATATTTAAAATAAAGAGTATAATGAAAAAATGTAATGCGTTATTACGAATTTTAAAATACGATTTCGATAGATAAATAATAATTTACGAATATAACCCGAAGAATTTCCGGAATAAATAGTAAAGGTATTATTATAATACTATAAATATAAAAAACTTTTTTAAAAAGAATTCGATACGAAGTTATTATAATACGGTAAGTGGGATTATAAAATAATTTTTAAAGACGGTAAAACGATTGTTTTCTATTTTATTTATAACTTAAATAAGGTAAAGTTATATGCTTTTTGCGATTATTTAAAAAATAAATTATAAAAAGGATATATACAACGTTTTAAATTATTAACAGGATATTTAATATTTTTCGTTTTACGAAAAAATAGGAAATTACGATTTGTTATTAATTACCGATAATTTAACGATATTACCGTTAAAAATAGAATATTATTATTTTTAATTACGGAAATTAAGGACCGATTACAAGACGTTAAATAATTTACAGCTTTAGATTTACGAAAATAATATAATTAAATTCGAATTAAACCAGGGGATAAATGAAAAATAATTTTTAGAATAAAATACGAATTATTCGAATATCTCGTTATGCTTTTCAAACTTACAAATGTACTAATAACTTTTTAACAGATAATTAATTACGTATTCCGAAAATATTTTAATATCTTTATTGTATATTATTTCGATAATATCCTTATTTATTTAAGGATAAAAAAGGAATATATAAGATATGTTTATAAAGTTTTATAAGTTTTACAAGACGTTAAATTTTTAGTTAATGCAGAAAAAAGTACTCTTTATATTTAGAAAATCGAATACTTAAGATATATTATTATTTTAGGATATATTAAAATAAATCTTAAAAAAATTATAGCGATTAAGAATTAAAAAACCCTTGCTAACGTTACGGAGGTATAAGCGTTTTTTAAATTTGCTAACTATTACCGATGGTTTATACGATATTTTAGCAAAATCGTAATATTATTAATAAAGCTTACTAAGAAAAATCGACGGTTCGTATGGGCTTTAACCGTAAAAAAGGTTTTTTAATAACTTAAAAACGTTTTTACTAGTAAACCTGTCTTAATAATATATAACCTTATTAAATTAATAAAATTTAAAGCCGATATTTTAGATTTTACCTTAAAAATAATAGTTTATTAACGAGATAAGGGAAAGTTACACCTTATCGCCTTTTATTTTTATAAACTGCCCGGTATTAAATTTAATTACCTTATTTACGATAAGGAATTTTTAACTATCGTTAAAGCTTGTAAGAAGTTTATGTATTACCTTAAAGGAAATTAATATCAGGTAAAAATATATACAAATTATAAAAACCTTTTTTATTTCGCGATTATTAAAAAACTAATTACACGATAATTACGTTACGTAAAATATCTTTCAGAATTTAATTACGTTATTATATACCACAAAAAATCAAAAAATGGCAAAATAAATATTTTCAGTAAACGACCAAATTTAAAAAATCCTAAGGTAAAAATATAATAAATTATATTCGATTAAATATAAAAAGGATACTTATAACAACGATATATTAAGATTATTAGAATATTTACATTAAATATATATTAGGAAATATAATAATATTATAATAATTTACTTAAAAAATAAAAAATAGATAAAATTTACGTACTAGAAAAATATTAAAAAAACTTAATACGAAAAATACATAAATATTAATTGTATAAACATCTAAAGATTTATAAAACTTTAAAACGTTTATAACGAACGTATTATTTCCTTAAAATAAAATCAACCGTATAAAAAGTTATATAATAATACGATATCTGCGTTAAAGCAAAAACTAAACGATATAAATTATACGGAAAATTATAATTATTATTAATTACTAAGCGACTATGGGATTTAGTTACGTTTAATTTTATTACGAAATTTCTTTTATTAAAAAACCTAATTACGAACGTATATTATACTAACATTTTTATAATCATTAATCGATTTACAAAATTTTCCTATTTTTTATCTTATAATAAAAATACGGATGCCAAGCAGATAGTATATATTTTTTTTCGATATATATATAATATACATAAATTACTAACAGAAATTATTTCGGATAAAGGTACGATTTTTACTTTAAAATTCTGGTAAAGTTTAATAATATAACTTAGTTTAAATTACAAATTATTAAGCGCCTTTAAATTATAAATAGATGGATAAACGGAAAAAATTAACTAAATATTAAAAACATATTTACGATATTATATTAATTATAAAAAAAATAATTAGTTTAAAAAGTTATTTATTATATAATTAGCTTATAATACCAATTATTATAATAATATTAAGATAACTCCAGCAATTACTAATTTTGGTTTTAGCTTAAAAGTTTATAAGGAAACATAAAAAAAAATTAATTAATATTAAAATAATTTTTATTTTAAAATAACATTAATAATTATACCAAAAAATAAAGATAAAACTTTAATTCGTACGTAACCAGATAAATAAATATTATAACTAGAAAAGGTTAAAAGGACTAATTTTCTCGGAAAGGGAAATAGTTTATCTAATTACCAAAAATATTAAAACTAAACGTTTAAATTAAAAACTCGATTTTAAATATATCGGCCTTTATAAGATCGTTAAGAAAATCTTAAAAAATAACTATTAAATTAAAACTACTACTTAAAGTTAAACTTTATCTAATTTTTTATATTTTTTTACTTAAGTTAGTAACGGATATTATTAAGGTATATACGGCATATAATACCGTAAAGGCGGAAAAAGAAAAAAGAATATATAAGGTTAAAAAAATACTTAATATACGAAAAGAAAAAAGATTTACCTAATACTTGATTAAATAAAAAAATCACCTAAACTCCGAGAACACCTAGGAGTTTACAAAAAACCTTACTGGTACCTAGCGCTTGCTGAAAAACTTTCACCAATAATAACGGAACTACTAAAGTTAAAAATGTTCCAGTTTACGTTATCTAAAGACGCCTAGCCGAACGTTTCGGAAAAAAACCAGTCGTTCAGAATAAGAACTTAAACGAAAAACAACGCGTTCGTTTTTAATTGTTTCTGCTTTTTTAATTTATCCATAGACTAAAAGTCGTAATTAATAATTTTAACCCCTTAAACATAAAAAAATCTTTTCTGGCGGCGAAGGCGAAAAAAACAACCAATAATCTTGTTAATACTACGTTATTTGCGCGTAAAATCTTTTTTCAACTTCTGCTAAAGCCGCAGTAAAAATTTTTCCGCTATAGCCTTTTTGCGGTTTAAACGGTTTTTCTTTTTTTTAATACGGCGAAAAAAGTTAATAAGGATATTAAACTTATTACAACGACGACGGTATTTAACATACTTGTTATAATAACGAATTTCTTTATTATTTAACATTTCGTTTCTTTTTTAAAATATAACGTATACGGCATTATTTTAAAACTAAATTTAATAATATAAATAGCTAAAAATATAAGGCTTTCTTGTTAATTAGGATAATTATAAGGTTTATAATTAATAATACGACCGCTTATAATAAAAAATTAACTTACTAGGAGAAAAAATCTTTAGGGATAAAAATCCTAAAAGAAAAGAGATCGTATTACGATCTAATAAAAGGGAAGTTTCGGAAACGGTTTTAACGGACCGAAACAGAACTTAAATAGGTTAAGTTACGTAATTTGGATTTTTTCTATTGTAAAAATCCAATTAAATCTATATAGATCTAATATTTTTTAAATTTATAAGAACGATAAGATTTATAAAAGATCCAGGTTTTTATAAAGGATATATATACTTATTATTCCATAACTTAAATAGTATTAGTTTGTAATATAACTTAATTACCTAAGGTATTTTTGGTATTACTAAACGTAACTAAGATATTTTTATTACTTAAATTCCGTAATACGACTGCTAATATAAACTATACGATTTAGTTTAATAGTTAGTTAATTAGCCTAGCAGTTATATCTTATCTTTATTTTTAACCTTCTTTTATTAACTTTATTAAATTTATATTTTAATTTATATACCTAAAAAGTTAAAAAAAAAACATACAAAATTTAAGCGTACTTGTATTTTTTAATAGTTCGATTACTTTCATTATATAATAATAATATTTAGAAATAAAATACTAATTTTAAAGTTTAAAGTATTTTTTTTTGTAGGTTTTAATTTTTATTATTATATTATTATATTTAATATTTAACATCTTAGTTAGAATTTTACCTATATAATAATAATAATAATAAATTAACTTATATCTTATAATTAATTACATATAATAATATATAATTATGCAAGGTTATTAGGTTTAAGCCGTATTATCTAGGCTAAGCTAAAGATAAAAAGTAATTACACTAATAATTAATATAATAAATACTTTACCTAGTATTTTCGAATACGGTAATTATTAATAGTTTTTACGGTAACGATAAATTATACCTCGGTTACGAAAAATCTTATTCCGATACCGATTACGTAATACCCATAAGTTTCGACCTTATTAAACCTTATATCTTTTAATTAGTTTAATAAAGGAAATCTTAACAACTTAGAAGATATTAAACTTTTCGCGGTAAACCTTAAATCCGTATAAGATAGCTGTTTTATAATTTTTCGTTAATTTTAAAACAGTTACTTTTTTTAATTTCGATTAATTTTAAACTACCTTTTTAAATCTTTATTAATCAATATAACTAAAATATGCCGGCTAAATCCGAATATAAAATCCTAGTACTTCGTATTTCCGGAATCTCGACGGAAATGGTCTTAATTAAGTTACCCGATTTAAATAAAATAATCGGCCGAGTTAAATATATCGATACCTTTATCGATATTAACAACTTATCCGAAAAAAATCGGATTTTATTTATAATTTTCGGATACGATTTAATTTAAAATAGCGGAAATAATCGATTTTTGCGCAAATTTATACCAAGAAATATTCGGCTTATGGAAAAATTACTAACAAAATTGAAAAATGGCGATAACGGGTTTAAAAATGTCGAAGTTTAACTTTTAAATCAATACAAATTAAAGAATTACGAATAATAATTTATCCGGTTATTCCGGATTACGAAAACCGTTTAAAATTCCGTTAAGAATAGTCGTTAATAGGGATATAACTAGGCAGTTTATAAAGTTAGAGTTTAATAAAACTTAATAACCGATAACATAATCTATCTATTTGTTTAATTTAGTTTTACGGTTACGTCTCCTTTAAAGAGAAAATATATAATTATAATATTTATTCATTAATTTCTTTTTTTACATATTTAATTATATTTATTATATTATTCTCTTTAAAAGAGACGTAACTGTAAAATTAAATTATAGAAATTAATATATTTTATTATCCGTTATTAATCTTTATTAAACCTTAATCTTTTCGTAAATGATTTTAAACTACCTAGTTATGCCCCTATCGACGACTATTTTTAAATTTGTTACTATTTTTTTCCAGTTTTACTAATAATTCTTTTATAATCCGGATATTCTTTAATATAAATTTAGGTTAAGATTAATTATTTCCGTTATTTTAAATTAAATTATATTCGAAAATTAAAAGTAAAATCCGAATTCTTTTAGAAAGATTATTAATATTAATAAAAATGTCCATGTATTTTATGCGGCTAATTATTTTATTTAAACCGGGTAATATTATCGATATTATTTCCGTCGAGATTCCGGAAATATGAAGTATTAGGATTTTATATTCGAATTTAGCCGGTATGTTTTAATTATTTTATTTAATGGTATTGGTAATTAATGCTTTTAAGGACTTGCGGCTAGTGCGTTTAAGCTGTAGATACTGCTTAAAATAACTTTTATTTAAAAACTATTTTTATACAGTTGAACGTATATATAAAAACGATTACCTTTAAATTTTTTTAGTTTTTCTTAAAATAATTATACGCTTTTCGATAAATTTATATATTTGATTATTGTAACTGTTAAAATAATGATATTTTTTAATTAATTAATAATTATAATACGTTGAACGAAATAATTATTTATAAGTAAAGTTCATAATAAAAGTATGAATTTAAAACGAAATTACTTAGTTAACTTAAAAAAATTAAACCGTTAATGATAGTAAACGAATAATAAGAACGTATTTTAAAATTATTTCCTATAACTAAATAAAGTAGTTTACCCGATACAGGTTTCGTTTTTATACGGGATAAATAATATACGAATAGCAATTTTTTTTTTCGATTAAAACAATTTTCAAAACGAAAAGTTTTATAGTAAAGTAGAAGAATTAAAGTTTAAAATAGGCATAGTGGTTGGGAAAAAATTTGTTTTCAAGATTTTTTCGGAAAAAGCTTTATTATTTTAATAGTAATAATTAAAAAATTAATATAAGACTTTTATATAAAAGTAATAGCTTTAATTAGAATTAAATAACCTTTATACGTTTTTAAGTATTAATTTAAATAGGATTAAAAAGGACGTTAAAATACGAAAATATAGTTATAAATCGGTTAAAAATAAAGTTAAAGATTTAAAGCTCTATTGAAAAAAAAGATAATATAATAAAGTGAATAAATAATATCGTAAAGTAATTATTAAATATACCTTAATTCGGGGGCGTATCTTAATAAGCACCGTTTTAATTAAAGGTAATAGGAAACTTACGAAGTGTAAATATTTATAGAAGCGTTTTACGAAACGTTTAAGAGGTAGAAGGTTTATAAGAAGTTTTTATTATTATCGAAAACGATATAAAAGAGATTAACCCCTTAAAAAAAGGCGAAACGTAGTTACGGAAATGGTTTACTGAAAAGTTTAATCCCTTAAAAAGGGAGAAAAGCGAAGAAAAAAAGCTATTCAAAAAAGAAAATGTAGTACGTAAAAATCCCGATAATTCGGATATGTTATTTTTAAATTTATTTAAAAGTTTCCGAAAACGAAAAAGCTGTCGTAATAGTTCCCTTAATATCCTTAGCAGCTTTTTAAGCCCTAGTAATTTAAATAGCTTTAACGAGTTAGGTATTTACTTAAAAAACAAATTTTTAAAAAATCTAGTAATAATATAAAGGTACGTTAAATGCGTTTTGATTTCTTATTAGATAATGAAAATCACTTAGTAAAATAAGCTAATCAAAACCTTTAAAGTAACGCCTTAATTTTCGCATTTGAAAAAGTTAGCTATAAGGACGGAATAATGCTGAGATAGCTTACTTAATTACCTTTTACAAAGGTTATTACTAAAACGTATAAAAAAGCGCTTTTTAAATTAATTATAGGTATTAAGAAAGAAACGAATATATTAAGGACCTTATGAAAGATTATATAACTATAAATAAGGTTAGGTAAAGGTCTTTTTAAAAAAAGCTTAGTAAAATTATATACGATAAAAGAAACCTCGTATAATTTATTACGAAGTTTTAAAAACTGTAACGAAAAATTAAGGGCTGTAGTATAATGTTCGAATTAAAAAAATAAATTATTATGTTTTTTACTGTTATAAAGGATTACGTTAGCAGCTAGTATGCAAGGTCGTTGGGTTCAAGCCGTATTATCTAGGCCGAGTTAGCAGTTAGTATAAGACGATTTAATTAATGTTTAGGTAGACTAGTTACTTTTTCTAACAGTTAATCGACGATTTTATCAGTGAATTCAATAACCGTACTAATAAAAAAAGCGGGAAATCCTATAATACTTAGAAAAGTAAAGGAAAAGGAAATAATAATAATAATTTCCAAGATAATAAGCTCGAATAAATTAAGATTAAAAAGCTACTTTGTTTTAACTGTAACAAATACGGGTACTTGACGAAGAATTACTTTAAACTGTACAAGAAAAGAAACGACAAAAAAAAAGCGTTGTTAACGTTAGGGTAATAATGGACAAAATAATTAAAATAATAATTTTCATAACGCTTATAGCGGTAATAAAAACGAAAAATAATTTATCCTTAACGGCTTAAAAAGTTTATACCGATTAAACGGAAAAACGTTTAACGTTGCAGTTAAAACATAATAATTTAAAAACTTTATATAATGTTACGATAAAATAATTTAAAAGAAAACTTAGAGAGCTTTAAAGAATAAATACATTAAAGTTTAATCGATTAATTACTTTAAATTATAAATAGGCGAATATTTTAAAAGAATTATTATAAAAAGTGTTATATCTTTATATATTTACTTTTTATACGGGAACGATTTAAATAAGTTACTTTAAATCTTATAAACGAACCTTAATATTATAAGTAATATTAGCGACTTTGAAATAAATATTATAATAAATATTAAATCTAGAGAAATTTAAATTATAATAAATTAAGGATTTATAATTATTATTTTTGTTAATATTTTTAAATACCTTTTAAAAGGGTTTAATAAAAAGAAAAACAAAATTATAATTAAATATACGTTATATATTAATAATTTTTTATTAACAGTATATTCCGAAAAATATTTTATAAACTAAAAAGTTATTTAAATCGTAAGGTTTTAATATATTGTAATAAAATTTAGTTATTAACGATTAATAATTTTCGAAAAGGATTGTTCCTATAGTTTTACGAGAAGCCGGAATTTATTATTAAGGTCCTAAATTTAATAAACGAAAAAGATTATTAATAAAAATATGTATTAAAGGAGACATTTAGGTAAAAAAATAGTAATAACTTAGTAAATAACATAAAACGCGTATTTTTAAACGTTTTTAAAAATAGGAAAGTTTTAATAACGGAAGAAATTTTAAAGAAAATTATTTTTTAATATTATTATTTTTATTATTTTAATACCGAACGATTAATATAGATTATTAAGCTGTTTACAGGGCTAAATTTAACCTTTAACGATATAAAAAATATCTTTTATACGGTTTATAACGAAGAAAAAATAGAAAAGATATTATTTATAAATTTTTAAAAACGATGGAAATATATAAAAGAAACTATTTAGTATAACGTAAAGTTATTTAATCTTATTAATATCAAAAATAAATATGATTTTTGTTTTATTATAAACGATTTATTAGGTTATAAAAAATAATATTCGTATAAAACTAAAGATAGAATTTAATAAAATTTAATTGTATGTATTATATAAATCGTAAAACCTTTCAAAATACTATTATAGGTCGAAAAAAATAAATACAAAAAAATGCAAATCCTACGTTTTAACGGTAATAAGGAATTCGATATAAAGATAATTAAGAATTTCTGCGTTATAAAAAATATCGAATTAATAATTTTTAACATATATAATTACTATTAAAACGGAATTATAAAACGAGAAACATAATTTTTGCAAAATAAAGCGCGTACGATTTTTACGTAAATAAAAAGTTTTATATGTTTTTAAAATGTCGTAATAAAGATAATGACGTATATTATTAATAAAATAAACTAGTTTACTATAAAAAATGATATTAATTAAATACTTTAAAACATGTTTAAACCGAATAAATTATATAAATTCGATAACGATTATTTCCGAATATTCTATAACAAATATATAATTTTAATTAATAAATATTATCAGATTAAAGTAAAAAAATTCATAATCCGTATAAAAAAAGGAGTATTATTAAGTAATTTAAGGATATGAAGTTATAAAATATAATTATTAAAAGGCGGTAAATTATTTATAACATCGTATATTAGTATTTACAAAAACTTAAAAAAATTAAATAATCTTTTTAACTTTAAAAATAGTATCCGATTATTTTATAGTCCGTATAAAAACGTTTCAGATACCGTTAAAAGCAGAGCGTAAAAATGAAAAATAAAGATAATAACGATATTTTAAAGGATAATATAAATTAAGAAATTAAGTAGGTTAAACGTAAAAAGAAACGTTCGAAAAAAATTATTCTTGAACTATATATTTTAAAGGCCTTAAATAAAGCCTTAAAGTTAATTTAAAAATTAAAATTAGCCTTAATCTAAAAGGGCGAAAACGAAGGTAATTTATATACCTTTTATGGTGACTTATTACCGTTAAGTAACGATAAAGACCGTTTTAATAATTTTAAAAACGCCAATTAAATTATTCGTAATGTTTATAAATACAAATAAATAATTAATATATTAAATATTAATATTTATAACTTATTTACAGCTATAAATAACGGCCTATCGCTAAAGGAAATAGGAAAAAACCTAAAACGAAAATTGTAATTTAAGGTTATTTTTATAATGATTAGGAAAAGTTTTTCGCCCGAAACGTTTAAATTTACGTTTTCTAATAGGGTTACTTAAAAGTACTTTATTAATATTAAATAAGTATTAAAAAAAATATACATTTATAAAAAAGTTAAATAAATACAAATAGGTAGTTATAAAAAAAGATTTATATAACGAAAAGGAATGATTTATAACGAAACTATAATAAATGCCTTAAAAGCAATATATTAACAGATTTTAATAACGTTAGCCGTTTTTTTAAAGAAATATATATTTTAAATAAACTTTATTATTACGTATTTAAACGGCAAATTAAAGGAAAATATTTGTATAAAACAATTTCCGATATTAAAAAAGTATTCTAATATATGGTTAAAAAATAGGGAAATATATATCTTTTCCTTTAAAAAATTATTAAGCTAATAAACTTATTATACGGTTTAAAATAGGCCGGAGCTGCTTAGCAGGAGAGAGTAAGAGAGATATTTACGAAATAAAGTTTTCGTCCGTTAACCTCGAATAACGCGATATATTATAATTCTAAAATAAAAAACGTTATCGTTTTATACGTAAATAACCTCTTTTTCTTTAGCCTTAAAAATTAGTATTTTAAAGATATTATTAAGAAAATTATTAAGGATATCCTAGTTAAAAGTTTAAATAATACGAATTAATACTTAAATATACGAATTATCCGTTCTTTATTAACAGAAAATACGAACTTAAATTAATAATAATATATAAAAAATTATTAAAATTAGTTAACTTTAACAATATAAAAAAGCAATTTATATTAGCGGTTAAGAATGATGTAAAATACGTTATAAAATATAATATCGTAACTAGGAAAAAAAACGGTTTAAATATATAAATCTAATAAAGAAATTCAACTTATTAAATTATATTAATAAATTAAATATAACGTTTATAACGTTAATTTAAAGAATTTGGATAAATAACAAGTTACTTAAATATCAGGAATATATTAAAAAATTACCGAAATATTTAAACAATATATTAAATACATTTTTTCGGTACCAGAAATTACGAAAAGATTATTTATACTATAAATATAAGTTTTATAAATAACTGTAAATTAATAAAATCTATAATAGGTTATATGTTTTTTATAGTTAAAACATTTATTTTATAAATTTCGAAATTTTAAGGTATTATTATTAAATATATTACGGAAATAGAATATATAGAAGCAGAAATAGCAGTTATAAAGATAATTAGGATTAAAACCTTTTTAATGAAGATAAAGTAAATATATAAGAGCTTTTTTTTTATATTAAAAAACAATATAAATATAAATTAAATAAAAAAAATATATAAATAATACGAAAAAAAAGTTATATTTGAATTAAATATTATTACGTACATTAAAAAATCCGAAATGAAAATATTAACTATTAATACGTAAAAATTAAAAATAATCCTACTAATAGATTTATAAAACCACTTAATAAGGTAAATGTCCAACGGTTTATAACTAATGTAAAATTTAAAAAAATTTAAAAAAAGTTAAGAGATATTTAAGATTTAATTAAAATAATTAGCAAAAAAATAATTCCGTTACATTTCCTTTATAAGGGAAAAAGGGCGTTCCTTTATTAAAAACGACGATTACGGTAATTTTCTTATAATTGTCAGAGAATATTTATTTATTTATTAATTTTCACGTTTTAACTTTTTATAAAATTACTTATTTATATATATTTATAACTTTTCACGTTAATCTTTATTTAAAGGCGTTATTATTTTATATGTAGTTTATAATTAATTAATATTTTTCAACTAACCGGAAAAAGAATTTTATATAATACTCTTTTATAAAAAGAGATTTAAAAATTCATAATTTTAATTATTTATTAATATTACCGTTAAAAAATAAATCCGATTTTTAAAGCTATAAAATTTTTAACGTAACAGGTTACCGTATACAAAACGTTTTCTTATAATAACGCCCAACCCGGTCCGAAGTATTTCGGAAAAAATAAGCGCTATATTTTGAAATGGTTACGAAAAAAATAGTAAATCGAAAAGGCCGGTTTTTTAGTATAACGGTTAATTACGTAGCCTTATTTTAAATAAGAATAATAAAAATAAGGGTTTATATTTTATATACATTAAAAATTTCAATGGCTTTTAATAGATTTTCCTAAAGTTTTATATTTAGTTTTAAAAAATTACGTAAATAAGGTCATTTAATATAAAAGGGCGTATCGGTAATTAGTACATTTAAGTACCCGCGGTTAATGCGTTTAGGTTGTAAATGCTGCTTAAGATAGCTTTTGCCCAGGAATTATCCTTTATATTACCTTATCGAGATCAGGCCCTGTTTTTGAAGTTATGGCTGCGCCTACGGCGTAACTATAGCTAAAATTTTGTAAAAACCTATATTTTAAAGTACCGACTTACAAAAGACTAATAAAAATAACAAAACTTTAAAATTAGGGCCTGATAAAAAGTTGTAATTTTTTGGCCTTGATTAATGTATTGCTATATAAAATTTTCAAAATTTATATAAAGCCCTTCCAAATAAAATAACAATAACAAATAATTAAAAAATAATAAAAAGTACCATTATATACGGTTTTAACAAAGCTTTTTAACTATATATAGAATTTCCTAATCGGGGCTGATTTAGTAGAAATATTAAAAAATAAAGTGAAAAGTTTCGATTAGTATATAGCTTTTAACCGTAACGCCCTTATAACTACGACGTAATAATTATAACCTGTACGGTTAAAAAAATAACTAAACGGGTTTTTTCTATATTAAATTACCCTTAGAAGGTTTATAATAAAATAACGTACGCAGTATTTGCGTTATCGTAATAAGGAAAGCGTTTTAATTAATAAAGTCCTAAACTTTTTTATGGTTACGACGTAATAATTACTGCTCGTACGGCCGAATGATTTAATATACGACCTTTTTTTAGATAAAATAGACCTAGGACGCCCGGTATATAATAATACGGCCGATGGTTATGCTGTTGAAGTTATAAGGGCGTTACGGTCGCCTATTTTCCAAACTTAGATTTAGTTATATTAGCTGTATTTTTTATCCAAAAAAAAATTAAAAAAGTTTTGTATATATATTAGCTTATATTCGACGGGTACATAAGGTCTTATACTTATCGGGCTTAAATTAATTATGTAATAATATTTTTCCATATAAATCTCTAAATTTTTTAAAGAAATTACAGGAAAATTAATAATTTTATTAAGGGAATACTATATAAACCCGGTTTTCTATAATTATTACTTAGGCTTCGTTAGTTCGATAAAGGATATAGGGATTTAATTAATTAATTTTTAGCGTAATATAACAGTATATAAGAAAACGAGCTAGCAAAGGCCTGAGCTAACTAAGGTAACCTTTATATAGTTAAACGTATATATAAAAGCAACTACCCTTAGATTTCTTTAATCTTTCCTAGAATAACCATCCGTTTTTCGCCAGATTCCTACATTTAATCACTGTAACTGCTAACAAATAAGGATTTAAAAAGCCGTAAAATCGATTAAGATTAAAAATAGCTATTATAAAACTAGTAAAGAGTTATAAAGTAGTTATTTTAAATAGGCTTAGGGTTTATTATAAAAAGCTTAATATTCTCTAAGTTATTGCTTTTTAAAAGATTCCCCTTGCCGAACCGTAAAGCTAGAGGGTATAAGGTTTATTAGGGTCGAAACTTGTTAGTATTATTCAAATACGTTTCCTAGCTAATATTAATCGAGAAATTATATATTTACGAGGATTTAATAGTTAGTTTTAAGATAAGGCTTTTTATAACCGAGGCGTATAATTTATTATTGTCGTAAAAATTATTAATAGTGACCGTATTCGAAGATATTTAATATAGTATTTACTATGTTAATTATTAATATAATTATTTTATGTTTTTAGTTTAGCCTAGATAATATACCTTTTATTTAACGACTTTATATATTTATTATATTATAAATATATAGATAATTTTTAAAAGTATACATTTATTTAAGATTTTACATTTAGTTTTTATTAGTTTAAGTATATTTACTTTTAAAAATATCAGATATATAATTATTTTTTTTACCATTTAAAACTTTTAATATAAACTTTAAAAAAAAATGATAAAAATGTATTAATAAACGATATAATTATAACATTTTATTCTTTTATTCTTTAAGGTTTAGTTATACCTATAGGTCTTTTTTTACTTAAATTAAATATCTGAAGCGTTATAGCTTCTATTTAAATCTTTAAGAAAAGCTACGTTAAAAGTATAATTATAACTTTAAAAACCGGACTTATTTTTAATAAGGTAAATAAAACCGGATTTAAATAGCTGTAAAAAAAATAAAAAAACGAGGTAAAAAACTTAAATTGATTAAGTTAACGTATAACTAGATTTAATAGTTCATTAATTTATTTAATAGTTTTAATTCACCCCAGTAATTATAGTTAAAACTATGTATAAAAATAACGACTAGCTTTAAACCTTTCTTAATAGTAACCTGTAATAATAATAAATAAATAATTATAGAATTAAAAAAATTATATTTATATTAATAAAATATAAAAATATAAATTAATATTAGTAATTATATATTTTTTTTAAACTGGGGTTTTATGTTTAATTACTTATTTCGAAGAAAAGGGAGAAAGCAGCTATATATAGTTATACCTTCTTTATTCTTATAATTTTAAAGTTATAACTTAAAACACTTTTAATTCTTTTAATGCTTTAATAATAAATTACCATATCTGCTAATACGCCCTTATAACTCTAAGGTTACTATAAAACTATTCGGATCTTCGCTAACCTTATTAACGTTTTAAAAACTATTAAGAAGTATTTTTATCCGTTATATATAAATCTCTCAGCCCTTTTAAAATAAAACTAGCTTTATATTTTATACTACGCTTTTGTTTTTTCTTGTATTCTTTCGCTGCATAGCCCTACTTACTATAAATAAAGTCAAGTAGACGGTTTTTTTTTAAGGTTTATTTTATCAGTTTTATTTCGCGTTATAATTATTACTATTTTTTTGAATTGTTTTTTAAAATTCGGTAGTAAAGTTATTCAATATCTACTTTACAGTTATAGTTAAGTATTAACTAAATATTCCTTTTATTAGTCCCTTTTAATTATTCCTATTATAATTTTAAATTAAATTAATCCATATAATAACTTATTATTTAACGTTAATAAGAATATATATTTCGTTATATTATCGTATCAAGTTCTTAAAATCGACTATATAATCTAACGTTAACTACTTTTTATCCTATTTACCGGATTAAAGTTAAGGTTTAAAGTTTATTTACTAATCGATATTTTTTACTTTATACAAACGTTTTAATATCTTAATTATTTCTGTTTCTTTTTTATGTGTAATAATAATTATTATAAAAACTTCTTTAACGTTAATAATAACTATAACGACTAATTTAACTTTATTAATATAGGTAGATTTCGCCTAAATATTATTACGGTACTTAATTACTATTAAAGTTATTTAAATCGCCGTTTTTTACATTTTCTAATTATTATTACTTCGTAATTAACTTTTGTAATTAAATTTAAAATCGAATCCTTTTAATATAACTAATTATTAAGTTTTTTTCGTAATGTTATCGCTTAATAACTTAATTAATAATTTTATTAGTTATTTTATATTAAAATCTTCTAGGTAATCTTTTATACTTTTTTCTAAACGTTGCTAATCTCTTTAACGTTATATTAGCTTTTTTTTTTTCTTAAATATTACCTAGTCGACGAGCTTTTACTTTTAATCGATAACGACCTCGCATATATAAACGTTTATTTCCTAAACCGTAATAATTAAACAAGCTTTAAAACTCTTTTCTTTAAGACCGAGCCGAGTTTTAAAGAAATACGTCTTTAAACGCCTTTACGCTAAGCCTGCCGTATTAATGTAATACCTTAAGTATAATATAAAATGAATAAATTAAGATGTTAATTTTACTAAAAACGATACTAGAAAATATTACTATATCGGCAATTATATTATACTTTTTAAAAGTAAAATTCTGTCCTAATTTACTTATTTTTAAATAAATAGAAGAAATAACTAGATATAGCTATAACTTCCTTATTCTTATAATTCTTGGGCTACAAATTAAAGCGCTTTTAATTTTTAACGATTTAATAATAAATTAATATATCCGTCGATAATAAAAAAAAATTATACCCTGTAAAAATAATGTTAAATTTGCGGTTTTAATAATATAAGTTTTATTTTCTATAAAAATAAATTTATATAAAAATATATTATTATATAAAGGATAGTTCCTGGACAAAAGCTATTTTACATAGCAGCTACGACTTAGATATCCTAGGTGCGAGTATTTGAAAATGCTAATTGTCGACTTATAATAATTATATATTAATATAATTAATTTCCGACTTTACTAATCGATAGTTTAAAGGTTTTATATATAATAAAACAGCATCGAAATAGCGGGTATACGGAGTTCTTAGATGCTAATAAGTGCTAGTAATTAAAAAAGTTACTTTAATTTCACGATAGCTATAAAATTAAAGACAGGTACTTCCGCTATAAAAGACATTTAAAGATACGGACGGGTTAATATATTACTTTAAAATAATCAGTTATATTATAAGAAAATATAAGGAGGTATGCGAACTAGTATCTATTCGAATAATTCACCTTATTAACCTCGACCTGCCTTAATACTCTACGTACTAATTTAATAACTATATATAATCTATAAAAATAACAAAATCTTAAAAACAGGACCTGATAAAAAGTTGCGATTTTTTAGCCTTAATAAGTACTGTTATATATAAATTTTTAAAAGTTATATAAAAAACTTTTAAATAAATTAATAATAACAAATAATTAAAAAATAACAAAATAACCATTATATACAGCTTTAAAAAAGGTTTTTAACTATATATACAACTTTTCGATCGAGGCTGGTTTAGTTAAAATATTAAAAAATAAAGTGAAAATTTTCGATTAATATATATTTTTTAACCGTAACGCCTTTATAGCTACAACGTAACAACTATAGCCTTTACAGCTACAAAAAATAGCTGGACGATTTTGTCTTATATTAAATTATCTTTAAAAGGTTTATAATATACTAATATATACGGTAATTACGTTATCGCAGTAAAAAGAGTGTTATAGTTAATCCAGTCCGGAAGCTTTTTATGGTTATAACGTAATAATTATAATCCGTCCGGCCGAAAAGATCGATATACGGGCTTATTATATAAAAAATATATTTAAGAAGCCCGATATATAATAATATACCCGATAGTTATATTATAGCAGTTATAATACCGTTACGGTCGCTTATTTTCCGGATTTAAATTTAGTTGTATTAGCTAACGTATTATATAAGCGGGCTGTATATATAAGCGAGCTGTATATTTTTTTCATTATTTTAACTCTTTAATTTTAATTATTTATTTCTTAATAATTATAATATAAAACGGCTTATAAAAGAAGCGAGAATGAACTTAGCCGTTTAAGTTAAAAAACGAGACCTGAAGCTTAGTTATAAAAAGCTTAGTTTTATTTATAATGTTTTTGTAAGCAAATTATGTTGCATTTTTCAGGCTATAGTTCTAGTGTGTCCTAGTTCTGTCCAACTGGGGGGGAGAGCAGCTAGATATAGCCTTTAGCTCTTTTGTCCTTATAATTTTAGGGCTATAAATTAAAGCCCTTTTAATCTTTTCAACCTTTAATAATAAATTACCATATCTGCCGATACGCTTTTATGGCCCTAGGGTTGTTATGAAGCTATTCGGACCTTTGCTAATTTCGTTAGCGCCTTTAAAAGCTATTAAAAAAAATTTCTATCGGTTCTGTCTAAGTCGTGCAGTCCTTCCGGGATAAAGTTAGCCTTGCATTCTGCATTACGCTTCGACCGTTCGTCTGAGCCATTTTTCCGTTTCGGGCAATCTTTCGCTATATGGCCGTATTTACCATATTTGTAATAAAGTAGCTGGCTATCCTTGTTTTATAGGGGCTTGTTCTGTCGGTTTTGATTCGCGTTGTAACTGTTGTTATTTCCTTTCTTTGCGTTTTTTTTTTTTCGAAATTCGGCGATAAAGTTGTTATATACCTGATTTACCGTTATGGTTAAGTACTATCGAAGCATTTTTTTTATTCAACTTTTCCAATTGCCGTTATAATTCCGAATTAAGTTAATAAATATAGTAACCTATTATCCAGCGTTAATAGGTATATCGACTTCGTTATACCGCCGTACCAGGTTTTTAAAATCGATTATATAGTCTAACGCTAATTGCTTTTTGTCCTATTTAACGAATTAAAGCTGGGTTTAAAGGTTTATTTTCTAATCGATTTTTTTTATTTTATATAAGCGTTTTAATACCTTAATTATTTCCGTTCTTTTTATAAGTCCAGTAACGACTGTTATAAGGGTTTCCTTAACGTTAGTAATAACCGTAACGGTTAATTTGGCTTTATTAATATGGCTAAGTTTCGCCGAATTACCGTTACGGTACCTAACCGCTATTAAGGCTACTTAAATAGCCGTTTTCCATATTTCTTAATTATTACTGCCTTACAGCTAATTCTTTTTATTTAACTTAAAGTCGAAATATTTTTAATCCAGGTACGTATCTTTTTTCTGTCTTTCGTTATCCGACAGCTTAGCGAATACCTTTATCAGTTGTTCCATGTTAAAGCCTTCCGGTTAACCTTCTACGTCTTTTCTAAACGTTATTTCTTTTCCAGTTGTTATTTTAGCTCTTTCTAGTCTTTTCCAGGGTTTTTTCTCGAGTTCTCTCTTAAATCCTTTCGGATATTACCGCGTCGACGAGCCTCTGCTTCTAATCGATAACGGCCCTGCGTATGCAAACGTTTTACTCTTTTAAACGGAAGCGATTAAGGGGATTTTAAAACCTTTTCCAAGGTCGAGCCTTTGCAATTTCCTTATTTCAAAACGCCCTTACGCCGAGCCTGCCGTTTTTCTGTCCTAGCCTTCTGTACCGAAACGGAACGGTACCTCGAATATAATACAAAATAAGTGGATCAGGATGTTAATTCTTCCAAAAGACGGAACCAGAAAATGCTACTATATGGGCAAATTATGTTGCATTCTTCAGGCTCTGGTTTTAGTATGTCCTAGTTCTGTTTAACTGGGGGGGAGAGCAGCTAGATATAGCTTTCAGCTCTTTTGTCCTTGCAATCCTAGGGCCACAAATCAAAGCCTTTTCAATCCTTTCAACCTCTAACAATAAATCACCACATCTGCCGACAGTTTTATTTATTACCTTAGGAACGCGAATTAATGGTAAATGCGCCCGACCCGATACCGTCCTTAATTTGCGAAAATTAATGCCGATTAAAAAGAAATCGATTGTCGAACGAATCCTTAATTTAAATACGTAAATGTTTTTCGTCCGGCGTTAATACGTTAAAAATATAACGAATTTGTTATTTACGTAACGCGTTATAAAACGTATCGGGGTTAATTAGGTATTTAATTTTATTAAACGGTAATATAAATTTAAAACGCGTTTAAATCGAAAAATAAATTATGAACGGGTTTTATATGAAAATTTAAAGGTATTTCGTAAATGGTTTAAGTTTATTCGGGTTATAATTACGAAATACGGTATTATAAAAAAGGATATTTATAACTTTAACGAAATAAAATTTTTAATAAGTTTTTTATAGTAATAAATATGGTAATTACAAATGCCGAAAAACGTAAAAAACTTAAATAGGCGTAATAAAGAAATTAAGAATAGTTTACGGTAATATAAATTATTAACTTTTAAAGCTAGGTTTTACTTTTATTTATTATTTTTACCGGAAAGAACCATTTTTTTTTTGCTAGTTTGCCGATAATTTATTTTTACCCGATTAAAAAATTATTATAAACGAAAACGGTTAAATGATAAATAAATTAGGTTTAAAATAAATTAAGTATTTCGATAAATATATTAAAACGCGTATTAAAAATTCGAAACGTTTTTTTATTTTTAACGGTTACGAAAATTATTATTTAATCGAATTTAAAAATTATTATAAAATTAATAATATTATTATATTTTATATATTTTTTTTTTTTTTATCGGTTTTAATTTTTAAACGTATTTTGTTTTTCCGTATTAAAACGCGTTTATTCGTTATATATCGAAGGTTTTATATGACGTTACGTTATTTATATTATTAAAAAAGATTTTATCGCCGGCTTTTACGATGTATTTAAAATTGTTATAATAACCGATAATATTAAATCCGGATTTATAAAAGCGGGATTTGTTTTATTCGATTTTAATTACGTTTTTTCCGAGTTAAAAATTCCAGTTATGTTTATACCAACCGTTTTTCCATTTATTTTTATTAATTCCGTTATTTCCTTATTTGCGAAAATTTTTAAAAATGTTATTAAAGCGATTCGACGGGGACGTTATTTGTAAAGGAAAATCAAAAATTTCCAGGGTAGCTTGCCGATAAAGATATTTAAGTCGGTTAATTTTTTAACAAAAAGTAATTTATTACTTTTGTATAAAATCGCTTTTTTTCGGGAGGAAAACGGCTATTTTCGCGAAATAAATTACGTTCTTAATAAATGCCGGAAAACTAAAAATAAACGTTTTTAAAAAAAGGGATATTTATTATAAAAAAAACATAAGTTTTTATAATTACGAAGGAAAATAATAGTAAATAATCGCAGTTGGTAACGGCTAAAAAAGGTTATTATAAAAGGGTTTAGGTAAAGGAACGGAAGTATAGCGTTTACGGTAAACCCGGATATAATATGCGTACTTGTAAGAAAAATATAAAGGTATTTAACGATAAAAAATCCGATTAATTTAAATTGATTTAATATATTATGGTTATTTAATTCGAATTTGCTGTCGTAACGTATTAAAAAGTATACAGTTCGTTTATATATATAGCTCGCTTGTATAATACGTTATATTTTCTGTTTAAAAAACTTAAAAAACTTTTTATATATATATTAGCTTATATTCGACACGTTTATGAAGTTTTATATTTATCGGCTTTAAATTAGCTGCGTAATAAATTTTTTTCGATATAAATCTTTAAATTTATAAACAAATTTAAAGGAAAATTAAGAATTTCATTAGAAAAATATTAAACGAGCCCGTTTTTCTGTATTTAGTACTTAGGTCTTGCTCGTGTATTACGGGGATACGTATTTTAATTAGCTAAAAAAAAAGTAGTATATAAGTTATATATAAGCGAGGCCTGAGCTAGCTGAGGTAAATCTGAAGAATAAAAGAGAGAAAGGAAAGCCTAAATATCTATTACGAAATTAGGTAAAAGTTTTTATACACTGTTATATAGCTGTAGGCCGCGCTAGTAGCCGTCTTATAAAAGTTCGGTATAGCTAATACCGGGGTCGTCTTAATAGTACTTCTTAACTAATACGCAAATTAATAACTTTTCAGTTTTTATTTACTGTTAATTATATTTTAAATAAGTTAAATATTTATAATTACGAAAAATTCCAAAAATAAATTATAGAAATAAATACATTAATATGATATAATAAAATGTAAAAGGGCTTATAATATAGCGCTTTAATAATATATATAATTTACCTCTAATACCGTAATAAATAAATACAGAAAAAGTGGGCTGTATATTTTTTAGCCTTACTCTTTAACTAGTAGTAGTCTGTGCTTTTCTAATTAGTACTACCGTTATATTCGCATAATAAAAGTTCGTTATAAGCGAATAATTATATTAATTCCTATAAATAAAAAATCAGTTATAATAGCGGTGAGTTTTTATTATGTTAAAGTATAACGGTTTAAAAGATTTATAAGCGTATTATTAATTATTCTTAATTATTAATTTACAACGTTAAGAAATATTTAATAAGATAAAGCCCGGTTTATTTAATAATAATATCGGCGTTAATAAATATATTTTAATTATAAAAAATATTAATTACATAGTTATATTAAACTACTTTAGTAGGTTTTATTACGACTATACCTTTTATATAATATAAACATTTTAATTTATTTTATTATACTTAATTAATAAATATACTAGTATAACTATTTAAGATACTTTTAATATTTAATATATTTCTTTTTATCACTTTTAAATACAAGTTTTTTAATTAGATAATTCTTTTATTAAAACTACTTATTAAATGGTTTTATAGCTTATATAAATTATATAATACTTATTAAGATTAAATATTACTTTTAAAATTATTACGTTTTATTTATTATTAAAAAAAATAAACCTATTACGTAGTATATTATTATTTAATAGGTAATATACAGTAATTAATGTTTTAAAAAAAATTATAATTAACATTTATAAAACGTTATAATTTACCTTTATATTATTATTAACTATTTTAAATATTAAGTAATTATTATATTATTTATATTAATTTTATATAATCTAAGTTTAAAATTTATTTCAACTAAATTATTTTATAAAACATACCTTTTTTTATGCATTATTAATATTTGTCTATTAAATAGTAAAATTGAAAGGTAATAGCCCTTTATAGCTAAGAAGACTGGGCTAGGATAGGACCTTATATAAATTCTAATACGAGACTGTTTATTAACAGTCGTTAATACGACCTTAAAGGGGTTCGTAGCTTAGTGGAGCTAACTATTAATTTAAATATATAACAAAAATATCTTTTATAATGCAAATTATAAAATTTAACTAATACGTAAATACTCGAATATACTTTTATTTTATATTTATTAATTGAATTTAAATTAAAAAGATTAAAATTTAATATTACTTAATAATACTTATATAACTTAAAAGCTTATTAAAACTATTTTAATTCTATCGCTATTAAATTATTTTATTATTAAAAGATTATAAAAAATTATAGTATTATACAAGGTCGTTAAATTTAAGCCGTATTATCTAGGTTAAATTAAAAATACGAAATAATTATACTAATAATTAATACGATAAATACTTTACCTAATATTTTCGAATACGGTAATTATTAATGGTTTTTACGATAACGATAGATTATATCTTAATTACGAAAAACCTTATTCCGAAGCAGATTACGTAATACCGATAAACTTCGACTTTAATAAATTTTATACCCTTTAATTAGTTTAATAAGGAGAATTTTAATAATTTAGAAAATGTTAAACTTTTTGCGGTAAACCTTAAGTCCGTATAAAATAACTGCTTTACGACCTTTCGCCAGTCTTATAATAATTACTTTCGTTAATTTCGATTAATTTTAAAGTATTTTTTTAAATTTATATTAAATTAAAATAACTAAAACATACCGGTTAAATCCGAATATAAAATCTTAATATTCCGTACTTCCGGAATCTCGACGAAAACGGTCTCGATTAAGTTACCCGACTTAAATAAAATAATCGGCCGAATAAAATATATCGATATTTTTATCGATATTAATATTTTTTTCGAAAAAAATCGGGTTTTATTTTTAATTTTCGGATACGATTTAATTTATAATAGCGGAAATAATTTATTTTTACGCAAATTTATATTAAAAAATATCCGGCTTATAAAAAAATTACTGGTAAAATTAGAAAATAATAATAACGGATTTAAAAACGTTAAAATTTAACTTTTAAATCGATATAAAAAGGATTACAAACGATAATTTATCCGGTTGCTCCGGATTACGAAAACCGTCCAGAATTCCGTTAAGAATAGTCGTCGATAGGGGCTATAAAAAGGTTAGAGTTTAGTAAAGATTAACAACCGATAATATAATTTATTTATATATTTAATTTAGTTCTATAGTTACGTCTCCTTTAAAAAGAAAACTATAGTATTATATAAAAACATTTTACTTTATTATATTTAATATTTTACTTTACGAAATATTCTCGGTTTAAATAATAGATAATAGTATAATTATTTTTAAATAAGAAAAGAAGTATTACTAAAAATTTTATTAATTTTTTATATATTAAAAAAATAAAAATAATAATATATTTATATATTAAATCTTTAATAATATAAGCCTAAATATAATCATAATTATAGTAAATTAATTTAAAGTATATTTCGCAAAATAAATTTATCTTAAAGCAAGTATTTACTGTTATATATTTTTTATATTTTAAAATATCAATTATTATTTTAGTTAATAATACTTTAAAATTTAATTAACTCTATTATTCTTATTTTTAGCTTTTATATTTTTTTTTACTAATATTTAATATATTTTTAATCCTGTTACATAATTTAAAACTGCTAGATATCTTATTCTTTTAATAATTTAATATATTAATAATCTATATATATCCGATTATTATATATAATTTAAATAGTATAAAAGAAATATTTTTTAAAAAAGTTCTTACTTTACGGAACGTTAATAATTTATATATAAGTATATAGACTTATTAAGTTTAAATTCTATTATTAAGATTATATTAAAAGTACGAAATAAATATATTAATACTTAGTACTATAAATATTCTATTTACTATTTTCGAATAGCATAATTATTAATACTGTTTATATTTATAATAAATTATACGTTTCGGTTCCGAAAAGCTTTATTTCGAAATCGATAGCGTAATACTAATAAACTTCGACCCTGATAAACCCTATACCCTTTAGCTTTACGATTCGATATGGAAATTTCTTAGAAAGTAATAACTTAGAAAATACTAAGTTCGTATAAAATAGTTACTTTATCACCTTTTGTAAATTTTACGACTTTTTTAAATCTTTAATAAAAAAACTTAAAACATACCTAGTAATTCCTACTATGAAATTTTAACGGAAAACGTTTTACTTAAAATTTTTGAATTTTATAAAACTTTAAAACTAATAAATAATATTAATATGTTAGTCCATTTTATTAATTTTTTCGAATTTAAATAAATTTTAAGTTTTAATTTTTAATATAATTTAACTTATACAACCGAAAATAATTAAATGTTAAACAACTTTATGATAGCTAATATTGGCCGTATGAGGAAATTATTAGAAAAATTTAAAATAAAACTTTAAAAATTTCAAAATGTCAAATTTAATTTTTAATTTAATATAAAAAAATAATAAACCATGATTTATCCGACTGGTTCGAATTACGAAAACCGTTTAGAATTCCGTTAAAATTGTCGTCGATAAAAGCTTATATAACTTAATAATTTAACGTTACCTTAAAGTAAAACGTTATCGAGAAAATTAGTGTTTAAAAAATCTTAATAATTAAGATGGTATATTTTATTAATTTATTTAATTAGGTTATACGTTTACGTTATTATTAAGGTGGTTTGATATAAATATAAATAATTTTCTAATAACTTGCGAACGATTATTTTATTTACTTTATAAAACTTAATAGCGTTAAATATTATATTATTAATTTTTTTTAAAGATTTTCGTTATATCATTAATTCAATATATATATATATATATTGAATTAAGTGGTAAGATATTTATATTTTTTAAACAATTCTGTTAAGTTAATAATTATTAAAGAAATATATATATATATATGTAAATGGTTTATATTATTCCGATTCTCCTTAAAGGAGACGTAACCGTAGAACAAAATTGAATAAATAAATAGATTGTAGTATTAGTTGCTAAGCTTTACTAAGCCCTAACCTTTTTATAGCCCTTATCGATAACTATTCTTAACCGAATTCTGAACGGTTTTCGTAATCCGGAGTAACCGGACAAACTATCGTTCGTAATTTTCCAGCTTATATCGAATTAAAAGTTAAATTTTAAAGTTTTTAAACCTTTTGCTGCTTATATCCAGTTTTCCCAGTAATTCCTTTATACGGTCGATATATTTTACTATAAAATCGTCCAATTTTTAATTACTTTTGCTTATATAAATTAAATCGTATCCGAAAATTAAAAGCAAAATCCGATTTTTTTAGGAAAAGTCGGTTAAATCGACGGAAATATCGATATTTTTAATTCGTTTTAAAGCTTTATTAAGTTTAAGGACTTTAAGAAAAACGTTTTCCGTAAAGATTTTATAATTACGGAATACCGGTATTTTGTAATAGGAATTACCCGGTATATTTTAACTATTTTGATTAATAGGGATTCGAAAAAATATCGTAAGATCGATTAAAGTTAAAGTTGTAGGACTGGTAAAAGGTTGTAAAGCAGCTATTTTATACGGATTTAAGGTTTACCGCGAAAAGCTTAATATCTCCTAAGTTATTACATTTTAAGAAATTCCTTTTACCGAACCGTAAAACCAGAAAGTATAAGGTTTATTAGGGTCGAAGTTTATTAGCATTACGTAATAATCGGCTTCGGAATAAGGCTTTTCGTAACCGAAATGTATAATTTATTATTACCGTAAAAACTATTAATAGTTACCGTATTCGAAAATATTAGGTAAAATATTTATCGTATTAATTATTGGTATAATTATTTCGTATCTTTGGTTTAACCTAGATAATACGGCTTGAACCTAACGACCTTGCATATTATTCCGATATATATATTAATTTAATATTTAAGTACGTATGTCCAGGAATATATAAAATAACCGGAAAATATTTTCAAAAATCTTTTCTTTTAATAACCTCGGATAAAGATATAATACGGGTATTAAAATACGAATATAATTATAACAATATATACGACTAATATAATTATCTCCGATATAGTAACGGAACCGAAGCTCTAAGTTAGTTTAATTTTTCCTAATTAACATAACTTTAACAACGCTATTTTAAGCTAGATTTAAATAAGGTATCCTTTACGCCCTATTAAAACAATGGCTTTAAGCGTACTATAATTAAAAAAGATACCTAGATTTACGACTATAAAGGTATTAAAATAATTATATATTTCTAATCAGTTTTAAGACGGACTATATAAATAAATCGATTATATACTCGAATCGACTACCGTTTAATATTTTTAATAACACATTTAAATAAATTAAATAACGTACTATATTGGCGAGTTACTTATATATACAAGTCGCTCTTATTTTTTACGATATTTTAATTACGGAACTTTAATCGTTTATTTATTATTATTAATAGTATAAAACGGCCTATAAAAAACTAAAAAAAGAAAGATTAACTATTTAAGTTAAAAAAATCGAAACTGTATTATAAACGGCTTTATAAAATATATAACGTTTTTAAATATATATTTAAAATCGATATAACGGTAAAGCTAATCGAGCTAATATTATCTATCATTTCCGAAAACTAACGTTAATTAAAAAACGATTAATTATTAAATAAACTATTATTAAAAATAGGTTAATATTCTTTTTCTACTTTAATATGTTAAAGATATAACGAATGTATTATTTATTTAACGTATTACGATATATATCTTAATTAAGTAAATGTTTTAATTTATTAAATAATAAAATTATAAAATAAAGTATTAAAAAGTATTATAGGAATATTTAAAAATACTTTTAAATAATTTAAACTTTTTATATTATGATTACGAATTGTAATATTATAGACATTAATTATAATTTTCATACAAGAAAGATTTTTAACCGTTTTGTTAATAATAATAAATATAATAATATAAATTTTTAATTTTTTAAAATCAAGATGTATTTTTATTTATTATTTTTATTAAAAAAGGTAATTTATTTTTCGTTAATTCGCTTATAATTCACTTTTATTTAACTAGAAGAGTAGTACAAATAAAAACAGCTAAACGATAAATAAATTAAATTTTAAATGAATTAAGCATTTTATTAAATATGTTAAACCGCATATTAAAGTTTTAAAAGTTGTTATATTTTTAACAGTTATAAAATTTATAACAATACGAACTATATTATGATATTTTAAATATATATTTTTGGTATTAATTTTAACTTTTTAATATATGTTATTTTCTCATAGTAAAATGTATTTATTTACTATATATTAAAAGTTTTATATAATATTTCATAATTTATACTCTTAAAATCAAATTTTACGCCGGCTTTTATAATATGTTTAAAATTAGTATAATAACCGTTAATATTAAATTTAAATTTATAAACGTAAAAGTTCTTTTATTCAATTTTTAAATACGTTTATACCCGTTTTTTCTTTCTTTTTTTTAAACTTAATTTTACTAATTTCGTCATTTTTTCATTTATAAAAACTTTAAAAAATATTACTGAAATAATTTAGTAGGGGCGGTACTTGTAAAAAAGAGATTTAAAATTTACTAACGTAAGCTGCTAATAAAGATAATTATATTATTTACTTTATAATAAAAATTAACTTATGATTTTTATATACAATTACCCATTCTTTAAAAAAAGAACGTCTATTTAAAAACCGGTAAGAGTTTTTATAAATAAAAACGATTTTAATTATAAGAAATTACACTTAATAATAGTTAAAGGTTATCGTTATAAAGGAATTTAAATAAAAACGGAAATATAATATTTATAATAAGTTTAAATATATAAAGTCGTTAGGTTTAAGCCGTATTATCTCGATTAAGCTAAAAATACGAAATAATTATACCAATAATTAATACGATAAATACTTTACTTAATATTTTCGAATATAGTAATTATTAATATTTTATATAGCAATAATAAATTATACGTTTCGATTACGAAAAGCCTTATCCCGGAACCGATTGTTTAGTTTTTATAAGTACGTAATTTTTCGATTAATATAAGCTGGAAAGCTTATTTACGTAATGCCAATAAGTTTCGACCTTAATAAACCTTATGCCCTTTAGCTAGTTTGGTAAGAGAAATCTCCTAAAAAGTAATAGTTTTAAAAAATGTTAAGTTTTTCGCGGTAAATCTTAAGTCCTTATAAGATAGTTGCTTTGTAACTTTTTGTCAGTCCTACGATTAAAAATATTAAATATTAACTAGGAAAAAAGGCTAGAAACTTTAAATTAGCTACTTTTAAGCTCGATCGATCTTATAATTAATAAAAAAAATATCAGTACGATAACTAGGTAAAAAACACTTAATACAAGATTATTATTTTTAATTCTTATTAATTAAAACAGTTAAAATATGCCGGGTAATTTCTAATATAAAATACCCGTATTCCGTAATTATAAAATCTTTACGGAAAACGTTTTATTATAAGTTCTTAAACTTTATAAAGTTTTAAGATAAATTACAGATATCGATATTTCCGTTAATTTAATCGATCTTTTTTTTTAAAAAAAAATAAGATTTTATTTTTAATTTTCGAATACGATTTAATTTATATCAGTAAAAATAATTAAAAGTTAAACGATTTTATGGTAGAAAATATAGACCATATAACGGAACTGCTGAGAAAACTAGATATAGGTAATAAAGGGGTTAAAATTTTCGAAGTTTAACTTTTAATTCGATATAAGTTAGAAAATTATAAGTAATAATTTGTCAGGTTATTCCGGATTATAAAAACCGGTTAAAATTCGGTTAAAAATAATTGTCGATAGAAGCATAATTAGGGAGTTTAAAAGAAGGTTAGGTTTAGGTAAAGTTTAATAATCGAAATAATATAATTTATTAGTTTATTTAATTTCATTACACGGCTACGACTTTTTTAGCGAGAAATAAGTTCGAATATAATATATATATTTATAAAAAAATTATTAAGGCTTTTAAAGATAATATATTTAATTATTTTAAATAACTTTATTACGTTATAATTATTTTATTTTATTTTATTATTATAAAATATTAAGAAAATAAACGATTCATTTATATAAATAGTTCGTTTATATAATAACGTACTATATAAGCTCGCGAGTTAAACAAGCTTATAAGCTGTTTTTTTAGCACTTTTCGATAATAAATTCGAATTAATTAACTATAATATATTAAATTAACTAAAATTAATCGGATTTTTTTTCGCTAGACGTATTTATAACTTTTTTATAAATATGCGTATTATATCCGGACTTACTGCAAACGTTATATTTCCGTTTTTTCGTTTTAACCCTTTTACGATATTTATTTTTAACCGTTATTAGTTATATTTTTTTATTACCGTTTTTTTTTTAAAATTAAGAAAACTTATCCTTTTTATATAGTAACTATCCTTTTTTTTTAAAAAAAACGTTTATTTTTAATCTTTCGACGTTTGCTTAAAATATAGTTCGTTTCGTATAATTAAATACATTTTTTCTCGAAAAAAAGTAATTTTGTATAAAAGTAATAAGATATTTTTTATTAAAAAACTAAAAGATTTAATAATTTTTATCGGCAAGCTACCCTAGTAGTTTCTAATCTTTTTTCTCAAAAAACGCTTTTATCTTATCGTTTTTTTGATATTTTTAGGAATTTTTGCAAGTAGGCAACGAACAGAACCGGTAAAGATTAACAGGGAAACGGTCGGCGTAAGCATAACTGGAAAAATTTCGAATTCGGAAAAAACTATATTAAAATCGATTAAAATAAGGTTGGTTTTCGTAAGTACGGATTTAATATTATCGGACGTTATAATAATTTGAAATATGTTATAAAAGCCGGTAAGGAAATCTTTTTTAGCGATATAAATATAATAACGTTATATTAAACTTTTAATATATAATAAATAAACGTATTTTTTTTAAAAGCGTTAAGAAATTAACATTTAAAGAAAAAATACGCGGATATATAAAATATAATAATGTTATAATTAACGTAATATTTTTCGAATTTTATTAAAAAATAGTTTTCGTAATTATCGAAAATAAAAAAATGTTTCGATTTTTTTATACGCGTTCGAATATATTAATCGAGATATTAAACCTATCTTAAAATTAATAATTTAAATAATCATATTTTTTTTTAAGTTTATTTAAGTTTTTTACTGTTTTCAGTACTGGTAATTACCATATTTATTATTATAGAAAACCTTATTAAAAATTTAATTTTGTCGAAACTATAAATATATTTCTTCGTAATATTATATTTTATAATAATAATTTAATTAAGTTCGAATTATTTATAAATTATTTTTAAATTTTCGTGTAATACTTTTTAATAATCGATTTTTCGATTTAAACGTATTTTAAACGTTTCTTCGCCGTTTAATAAAGTTAAATATTTAATTAACTTTAACGTATTCCGTAATACGTTACGTAATTAATAAATTTTCCATATCTTTAACGTATTAACGCCGGATAAGAAACTTTCGCGTATTTAAGTTAAGGATTCGTTTAATAATAAGAAAACTTTTCGGTTAACGTTAATTTTCGTAAATAGGAAATAATATCGGCTCGGGCGTATCGACCGTAATATCGGGTTTTTAAAGTAAATTCTAGGACGTTATATATAAAATATAACTTTTTAAAGCTAAATATTAAATTTCGTCTTTTAGCTTAAATAGTTAAGTTTATCTTAAATTCTATTATAAAACGCTTTATATTATTAGTATTAAAAAATTAACCATTAAAGTTAAGTAGTTAAGATGTTAATAAAACGACTCGCAAGTTTATTTAACTTGCGAGTATATATAATACGTTACGTTTTTTAAAATTAAAAAGATATCAGTTTAAGTTATATTAATACAAGGTCGTTAAGTTTAAGCCGTATTATCCAGGCTAAACCAAAAATACAAAGTAATTATACCAATAATTAATACGATAAATACTTTACCTAATATTTTCGAATACGGTAATTATTAATAGTTTTTACGGTAACGATAAATTGTACCTCGGTCGCGAAAAGCTTTATTCCGAAGCCGATTACGTAATACCGACAAATTTCGACCTTAATAAACTTTATACCCTTTAGCTTTACGGTTTAACAGGGGGAATCTTAGATAATAATTTAGGAAATATTAAACTTTTCGCGGTAAACCTTAAGTCCGTATAAGATAACTGCTTTGCGACCTTTCGCCAGTTTTACGATAGTTACTTTTTTTAACCTTAATTAATTTTAAGGCATTTTTTTAAATTTTTATTAATTAAAATAACTAAAACATACCGGTTAAATTCGAATATAAAATCCCAATATTCCGTACTTCCGGAATCTTAACGAAAACGGTTTCGATTAAATTACCCGATTTAAATAAAATAATCGGCCGAACAAAATATATCGATATTTCCGTTAATATTAACAACTTATCCGAAAAAATCGGGTTTTATTTTTAATTTCCGGATACGATTTAATTTAAAACGGCAGAAATAATCGATTTTTATATAAACTTATACCAAAAAATATCCGGCTTATAAAAAAATTATTAGCAAAATTAAAAAATAACGATAACAGGTTTAAAAACGTTAAAGTTTAACTTTTAAATCGATACAAAAAAAATTACGAACGATAATTTATCCGGCTATTCCGGATTGCAAAAACCGTCCAGAATTCCGTCAAAAATGGTCGTCGATAGGGGCTATAAGGTTGGGGTTTAGTAAAACTTAGCAACCGATAATACAATTTATCCATTTGTTTAATTTGGTTCTACGGTTACGTCTCCTCTAGGGAGATTAAGTTATATTAATAAGAAGAAAGCTTTAAATATAATAATTATATTAAGCCCGCTTTTTAATTAAAAAGATACTTAAGTTAAATTTATATTAAAATATTATATATAGCTCTTTATATATAAATAGCTAATTTATAAATTAAACGTTTATTATTACGGCCTAAGATATAGCGCTAAAAGCAGAGCTTTAATATCAGCTACCTATATTATAAAATACTATGCTAAAGAACAAAAGGGAGAGAAGGAAGCCTAAATCTCTTAATAAATACAGAAAAAGAAAGCTGTACATCCCCCAGCCCTAACCTGCTATTAGTAGTAGTCTGTACTTTCGATAATTGCTACTGCCGTTATAACTATTATTATTTAAAATTATAAAAATTATGAAAAAAGTTTTAATAAAAATAAATTTAATTTTCGAACGATTTATTATGCGATCGTTATTTTATAAAATCGATAAAACTTATAAAAAGAATAATAAATTAAACGTTATCGAAATATTTAAAACTATAAATAAATATACCCCGATTTAAATAACACTTTTATTAAAATAATATCCTATAATTAAATAAAAGTAAACTTATAAGCCGTTTAAAATAGCGTTTTATTATAATTCGGTAAAATTAATAATTAAAAAAAATTATAAAAAATTAAAAATTAAAACGATAATCGAGAATAGATTATTATACGATTAAATTACTATAATATTAATTAAATTAATAATTACTAAAATGTTCGTATTTATGTTAACGAGTTATATTATAAATAGCTTTAAAAACAAGTGTGATATTAAGGGGATAAAGCGTACAAGGGGGGTCCGACTTAGGCATTTTTAATAGTTACCGGCTGCACGGAACGGCTTCAATTTAAACTAAAATTTAATCTATTAAACGAACGGGAAATCGCCAAGCGCGCAGGTACTAATATAAAATGCCCTAACTAAATACTTCTTTTCATACATCCCCATGTCGAACAGCCCTAAAAAGGAAACATACCTCAGTACACTTTCTTGGCTCTTTCTGCTGGCACTGTACGACCGACTCTGCCTAAAGGATGTGGATCAGAGAGAGGGGCTTTCTCAAATTCTGGGGCATGGTAGCGAAGGAGATAAGGTTAAATCCTATATTAATTATAGATCTTTCTTCAAATAGGCAAATGCCGAGACCGGGAGATAGTCACCAAGGTCTGTTCAGCATTGTCTCGTTTATATAGAGATCCAACTGAGGCATCATTGGAAGTTGTTTGGAGGTCGCAATATTGAGCCGGATGCCCCCACCAAAGGTAGTGTTAATAAGGGGCAGTTCGGTTAACTTCAACATGGCATGCTGATTGACCTTTTTGTACGAAGGTCGGAAACTTCGACGAATCAAAAAGGATCAAAAAAGATCAGCC
>QJNZ01001532.1:0-11569 GCA_004155055.1 Monosporascus sp. CRB-8-3
GGGGGGTTGTTGACTTACTACTAAGCTTCCTCAAAGGGAGGGTTCCGAAAATAGTTCTTAGAGCCATACTCATCTTCAGCAGCTGCCACGATCATCTCATGACGTGTCCACTTGAATAGGTTGACTATGCCTGGGCCACCTTGCTTTAGGTTTCCAAGGGAGGCTGATATGTGGCTCACTGACCTCTACTATTAGATCAAGGTCACTACCCGTGACAGTGCTGGGTGAATCATCATGTGAAAGGTAAGGAAATGGCCAATGTCGCCTGTTGGACCGCGCCTCATGATGTCCTCCGCGACCTTAGTGGTGCCAAGCACCCCGGCGATCGCGTCGGCCTCGATCGGCGCAAAGGCAATAGTCCGAATCCCGTGGTCTAGGACCGGAATCAAAGAGGTATCATCGACTACGCGGCACCAAAAGTACGGCAGACGTAATGCATAGATTGAATGGCCATGGTTATCCCTGTTCTTTCTATTAGCGTGTTCCTTAAGCAACAACACGCTTTCTGGTGGTAGCACATTAGATACTATATCAAGTCAAGGTCACCATCGAGTTTGAATGGTTTACAGCGCCTAGTCCGTGACTTATAATAGGCGAATATGTTGACTTGCCTCAAATACATAAAGAGCTTGGGCCTCTGTGCAATTAGTCCCACAAATGGGCTAAAAAATCGTGCAGAATCGAAGACCTTTAGCGGTTCTCTGGCGTCTTGAGTGAAATACAACAACATAATGAATGGACGGACTAGACATCCTTGTCGGAATCCAGACACCATGGGTGAGGGAGCGTCTGATCGTTCAAGCTAATCTAATCATTCTCATCACCGGCCTGGCCTCCTCCCATGCGCGCGCATGAATCCTTGCAACCGTTATTCTCTCGCCGAACTCGTGGCCAATATCCAAATCCACCGCAAGGACATTTACCAGGCCACTTCCCTTCCCAACTGCGGGATAAACCTCGTCATCAAATAACTTGATCCTCCCTTCGACGCGATATGGCCCGTTCCGCGCCGAAAATGTGTCCTCATGCCGACTGACCCCGACCAGAATCATCTTGCTCTCCGCGTCCGTGCTCGTCCCTCGCCCCACGTACACATACCCGGCCTGCTCCCACCACAGCCCGCAGCGCTTGCCTTTGCGGTCGAGGATATGACGTACACCTTGCTGACTGGAGGAGTGGCTGTGGCCGTTGACGGAGATATACTCGCGCTGTGTGGAGATGGTGAAGGCGGAGAAGGGCACAGTGGAGGCGAGAAATTGGAGGATATTTGGGAGGGAGGGAGAGGTAATGGGCTTGTTCTCGGCTCCTGCACCATTTTGGTTCAGGTTTGCCATGGAAGCATCATCTTCAGGAGCAACTGAAGTTGAGTGGCCGCCCTTCAACGAAGGAGCAACTCGCTGCTGCTTCCGTCCAGGTATGGTTTGCAGTTCCTTCCCGTCCAAATTGATCGCGAACTCTTTGATGAGAGACGTGGGCAGCGGCTCGTTGGGAAGCATCTCAGCAAACAGCCTATACTCGACGGGTCCCTTCCAGCCAGCCCACGACCAGCTGGGGAATCGTCTATCCACCGTCTCATCAAATGTCTTCACCTGAGGGGGACCCCACACCAGCTCGACCGTGCCCTTGTTAGTGGGCAACATTTGACCGAGGGTGGGCCTACCCTCCATATTTTTACGGTCCGGAGTAGCCGGCGTGCGTCTCCGCCGCGGTAGCCGCCCCGCAGGTGCCCAAAGCATCGCGAGGTCAAGAGCAGCCGCGGGCAGGCCGCAGAGGGTATCACTCTGGAACGATGTGTTGAGGGCAGCAAAGGTACCCAAGAACGCGTTGATGATGTCATCGTCGTACGACAATTTCCGAGTAGTGTACTTCTCAACGAGCTTCGCGTACGCGGCAAAGACCTTGGCCCGGCGCGGCTCGGGAGCTAAGTCCGTAAGTCCATCGCGGCGGAGATCGAACAGCGGGTTGTCGAGAGAAGTCCTGGCAGACATTTTGCCGCGGTGGTCGTCCCAGAATCCTTGTTTGGCGCGCAGAGGGCCGTTGAGGCCGCACTCGGAGAGCACCATGTCGCACCAGCGGCCGCACTGGAAGTACACGTATCGGTCCGCAAAGTAGAGGCACTGCCGCGAGAGCAGCCGTTCCTGGAACGTCCACCCGCGCGTGTCCCAGCGCGAGGTCTCAAGGGCGAGGTGCAGGGGTGGCGGGGTTGCCACTAGATGGAGAGTGATCTTTTCCTCTCCCTCTGCCGACTCGGGATCCGGATGTGGATTACAGTCCAAGTCCTTGCTCCCCGCGTCCACCACAAGCGTCTCAACTTGCTGCGGAGAACGGGTGCCAGGCCTCACGCCAGGCAGCCCTGCGTCCGCGCTGGCGCCCCGCAGAGCCACCACCGTCGCAAAGGCTTTGACATAGATGATGTCCATGCGGGCGATGTGGCGCATCTTGTGCTCGGGATCGTCCTGCACGATGCACAGCGCATCGACCCAAAGGTAGCGCTCATGGAGTGCGCGGACCAGCGCAATAGCGTCGGTGATTGTGTTCGGAAGCCGTTGCGGCAAGCCCCCTTTCTGGCAGCGCGATTTGTAGTTCGTGAGCAATGTCGGAGAAGTGTCGGCTGCGCCCCACACGTAGCTCAGCGCGAAGTATTTGACAGCCGACGTGGCGGGCAGGAGGCAGTTGTCGATCACGTCGATGAAGACTAAGGGTATGTCGGCGTCGTAGCGCTCGCTATGGTAGCAGCAGCTGCTATTGCACGCCTCGCCGTGGTTAGTTCGCAGTCGTTGAGCCAGCGCCTGAGCAGCCAGGGATCGACTTGCTGACCAGTCGTGGAGTAGAGCGGCCCATCATTGCCATCAGCCTGTCCTTCCTGAATATTTGCGCCGCCAACGAAATCTTGGAATTCACGGTGTTGTTCCCTAGCCTCCCACCCCTGTCGCAAAGCGGTAGTGTAGTTGCTCTCTGTGACCATCCTCAGCTCTCCCACCTTCTGCATTCCGTATTCGACGGTTAGGACTGCCTCCCCGCTGGCCTGGACCTCGCCTACGCTTAGCTGCACGCCCTGTATTTCGGGGTCGATGGCCGTATGGCGTGGGTGGAGGGTGTTCATTATGGGGTTCGTGACAATGAGCGAAAGCACGAGCCGGCAGATTGAACAGTGCTGTCGCAGCTTCAGCTGGTGCCAGTTGCCGAAGGGCAAGTAGCAGCATTTCCATTCGAAACCGAGGGGGCCGTTCGCCTTCTCGGTCGTACGGCCCAGCGGCTTGACTAGACGGCACATGTGGCAGAGTTTTTGATTGGGATGCTTGCCATCCGCTCTGGCTCTCTCCACGCTCTCCTTCTCAAGCCGCCCGTACCGCGCTGCGAACTCAGTTTGCGATATCGACTCGCTCGTGTCGTAGCCGAAAATGCCAGTCATGAGGCCGCTCATATCCAATATGATTCGCTTGTCGGTCGGGTCCATTGCCAGCCGTCGCTGTCCCAGTTCGGTTTTATAGTCCATGGGCTTCCATCGGGGTCGCGACAGGCGATCTTCGAGCTTGGTTTTCTCATTGAGCTCGATTTCTTTGGCTTTCTTCTGAGCATCTTCTTCGGTTATTGCTTCCTCGCTCCAGGCAGCGTCAGCATAGACCCCCACAAGCGTTACGAACTCCTTCTTGACGCTGAGAATCCAGTGGACGAAATCGTGGGACTTGCACGCTGTGGCTATCTGGTCGTACAAATATTCAGCGCCCGCGTCTCTGGCTCTTCCGGGCGGGGCCCCAAAGAGCTGGCGCACGTTCCTTAGTAGGCTGGACACTAGAAAGTGTTGACCCGAGGTTTCGTGCCAGACAGCTCGACTTTGGTGTTGTAGTCGTGGCATACCTTCACGATGTGGTGCACAGCCTCGTCTAAGTCCTCCAGTTTTCGCGACAGAATGTACTTGCGGCCAAGCACGTCGCTGTAGAGTGTGCGACAGTCATGTCGCTCCCGGTACTCATGGAGCATATTTATTAGGTGCCAGTGGGCCTTCAAGGCAACTTCGTTTACCTCCTGAACGGATACTGTAGCGTTTGCGAAGACCCGAAGCAGGCGCATGTGCTGCGCTAGGTAGCCGCCCCTAACTCCGTGTGAGACCGGAGTTGCCTCGAGGGCCATAATTGAGAAGCTGACGGCATTGCGAAGGTCTGTGACGTCGTTTGTCTTCTGGTGTCGATTTGAATAGAGAGCGGCGACCAAGTTAAGGATTTGCGGCCTCAGCTCGGAGCCCTCAGGCAGGACAGCCACTCCTTCCTTGATATGCCGCAAAGCGCCATCGAGATCTTCGAGGATGTTGGTTTTCTTGAATTTGTCCACCGCCATCTGGCCGAACTGCATTGTCGCAAGCCCGCTCTTCACGGATCCTGGCGGGGAAATCAACTGCAGCTCTCGGAGCAGCTCGACAGCCTCCAAATGGTCGGCCGGATCGCCGCGGCACAAGTACCGAGCATTGAGGCGCGAAGCCAGGTCGAGGAGCGTTACCAAGTAGCCCTCGCTTCCTGACGGGGAGCGCGCCTTGCTCTCCCTCGCGCAGTCGATCGCCTCATCCAGGTCCGCCACTGCAGCGCTCCTGCCACTACTACCCCCACTACCCTCCGTCTCCCCATCAGTAGTAGCAGACGCGGAGGAAGTTTCATCATTTTGGCACCGACGGGACAGCGCAATGCCCAGATTATTCAGTATCTCAAAGTACAATCCCACATCCTTCTCCGGCAACCCGGCCGCAATCGCCTCCCGCCTTGCCAACCGTCCACACCTCACCGCCTCGTCGATCGCGCGCCACGACCGCGACGCCATATACTCCGACAGCCGCGCATACGACAGCCGGTTGAGGTGCTGCGGCCGCTCAGGTGAGTTCCGCGGCAGCCGCCGCAAGATCCCCTCACTGTGCTCAATCGCGTCACGCAGGTGCTGCTCGTTGCGCTGCGATCCCTGCTCATACTCGCGGATGAGGAGGTCTCCGAGCCTGGAGCGTGTTTCGACTTCCTTTTCCGGGGGGACGGTGCCTAGCGCGAGCGCGGCGCGGAAGAGGGATTGCACGTTGGCGAGGTTGAGGAGGCCAAGGCCGGATGGCACGTCGCTGCTACCCGGCGTAGGGCTGGATGCCATTGTGGAAAGTGATTGGCCAGGAACGGCGAACTGATGGTATGAGGTAGATTCCGAAGTCGATGTGAAGGTCTTCAAAAGATCTCAAGTTGCGGCGGGGTGTGTTCGAGCCGTGCGGGCTTAGTCTTTTTCAACAGATTTCGAAGCTGTCACGAAAGACTGCCCGCTACAGCACGTAGCCGCATGGGCCCGTGCTTTGGCTACTTCCAGTGCAACCCTAATATCGATGATCGCATGCAGGTAATTCTTAGGGAACGCCCGGCGAGTTCCAACAATGACAGCCACCGCACCTCGGTTGGGACTGACAACTGAACTAGCTATATCATGTGATCGGCGGCCTTCCGATAGTCAGTACGCCAACGGAAGGGAGGCAGTGAGGAGGCGCTTACCGACGGGGCATGCCCGACCAATACCGGTCCTCCTGGCATTTCAGGTTGCAGGGAGCTGCAGCAAATCGTGGTGGCCAGGATCTCGGCATTCCCAATAACGCATTACCAAGGCTTAGTTCGCTGGCGCTCCAATGTTGGGGTCTAGTCCGGAGTGAAAGAGATGGTGTAGGTAGGGCATGAACCAAGTGCTTGGCGCGATGCAAGCTTTGGTATCTTTGATGCATGGTAAGCAAGACGAGTTCAACGCTGGGGAAAGTTGTGAACCCCACACACCATGGGCACCGCGACCTGAGAATTGGAAAGCCCTGTCTGCCCCCACCCTCTGTGGAATAACTGGAATTGAGCCAATTAGGGCGGAACTGGAACTGCAATAAAATGACATATAAATTCGCTCTACATTGGGCCCTGGTTTGTCACCATCCATCCCATACGTGGACGACTTAGCCTATTCATACTGTTGCAGAATAGGGGTAACTTGCTAAGTCATCAAGCCCCAGAGCCTATAGGCACCCGGTAGTAACGTTGTTCCGGGGCTCCCACACTATATATAGAGCTTCCTAGCCACCGCTCTCTAGAGCCCAAATCAATCGAGACAATTTACACTTTTTACACTCTATGCACTCTTTCCACGCGATCAGCCTAACTGTGACAAATGTTATATACGAGCGGTCATCTTGGAGCATATACTTTACGGCTGACCGGTTGCCCCTAAATGACAAGCACCGGACATCAGCAGCAAATCTCATACTCCTAGGTCGAGTTACTTCTTCTCTATTAAAGTCGTAGAGCCTTAAGTAATCCATGTCCGATACCGCCGCCCACGGTTACGCTGCCATTCTGGCATCAGTGATGTCTGTATTCTAAAGCGCCTACCTAAGTCTGTGCCCGTATGCATCTTTATCCATTTGGGCCCCGAAATCGTACCACGGGAGTAAGCCTACTCCTTGCCGATCATGTATTACGATCTGGTTGGATAGACGGTTCTATCACAGCTAGCTTACTCAAGTAGTACGATTTCAGGAACTCTTAATGGATACATGGCTGCCTTCAGCGAATTTTAAGAATACCCAAGGTGTACCAGGTACCTGGATAAACAACGCTTTTTTGCTGTCACCCCTTGAAACTTTACACCACCAAACAAAGCCCTCCAATACTCAGCCGCAATCCAATTTCACTTCTCCATCTACCTATTGCCAGTCACTAGCAGAAGCAGTAACAAGATTTTATTTTATTAATTTGATCACCACCAACGTGCCGAACTATTACAGTTACCATCCATGTCCAAACATTCCCATCTGCCCTTTTGGGTTCAATCCTACTGGCAATCACGGCCTCCAGGCAAGCATGCATAACAGTGACAAACTCGCTGAATACAAAAACGGGATGAGACATAATCAAGCATGAAGAGAAGGACAAGGCTATGGCTCATCACAATACAAGGAGCAAGGCCTGATTCCAAACCAAGTACCCGGATTGATGCCAGGCTACGCATTGGGCGAGGTGCAAAATCAACAACAAGCCTAGAAGCAAGATGAACAACTAGGCCAGCCAAACGGCAGGGTCATCTTCCATAGAGATTCTTTACTCTGAAACACATATACTCGATCCCGTCAACGATCCGACTAAGAGATTGACTCGGGAGCCTGAAGGGCCCTACTCTGTCATAGCAGAGCCCGGCATCTTCCAGGTGCATGATAATACACTACTCGAATCGGCCGAAGTATTCAAAAAGTGAGACCGAGGCGAAGCTCCTAACCAAAGACACGCGATGACATGCTTGATCCTGCCAGAGTGCTAAGGATAGGGCACCGTCAATGCCATAGCCCCCCAGGTTCAAGAATCCCTGTCAAAAGGGAAGTGTGCTAATTGCGGTGCCGATTGGCACCTTTTAAACACCTATCCTGGGCCGGCCCCACTTGCTTATGGGTGACACCTATGGATGGCCTCCGTGCAATACCACAGAGCATTGCCTTGATGGTCGTCATCATAAACGTGAATGGACAGAAGAAGACATATTCAGGATGCTTCTTTTTAACAGGGTTAATAGACCTCAGACTAGGACTGCTCAGTTGGACGTCCTACAGCTGGTGAGAGATCACTCCGATTGGTGTAAGAACTTGGCGGGCTTGCTGGACTCACGAGTTCGCATGCGCACTGCTTAAGGATCAGCCTTGGAAGAAGTTTACTCAGGGCATGACAACTGACCAAGTATCGGCCACCATGCCACGAGATCCAACTCATGACTGATCCGAAGGGAGCGGCGGCATACCTACCCAACTTCCTATCCTCTGATAAATGGGGTGGGGAATGGGAAATTAATAGGAGTGGTGGGCAGGAAGACTTCAAAATCGGTGGTACGGATGCGGGCAACAGGAGTCTTGCCAGCCGCAATTCTGACCGGCACGGATGAATATAGGCATTCGCAGGGCAAGCATCAGAATTGATTGTGCCCTTAACCCTGCCATGCTGAGGCGACCAAAGCCAAGCAAAGCCTAGACATACAGTTCCGGTTCGATTTCAACCCAATATCAGCGGATGCCATGGAATACAGGAGACAACGGCAACATAGGTAGACGGGCAAAATGATCTGCCCTTCTATTCGACCCTACAGCTCAAACCATAGCTGGCATTGTAATTGTTGAATCTCGAACTAACACATGAAGCGATGCCACAATACGTCCCTTTGGCACTGACTAGTGCCGTATTGATAGAGACTAATAGACTAAGCCCCCCACCTTGTCTTTTCTCATGGTTGCATGCCCATGTGTCCTTAAGGCGCCTCAATGCTTCGATTGGCCTTTGGCGGTAGTGATCTAATAGCGAACACCTCCTTAGATGCTGCTCACTCGAGAACTTCTAGTCTGCCTCTCTTGCCACCTCCTTGCCGCTTCCCGACAGCCATTCCGATACAGCAGCTGGTTATCCATCCGCTATAGTCCAGCATCATGCGCCATCACATGAAGAGCTCATAACCGCCCATTTTCCTCTCCGCTCCTCTCCATACACGTCTCCCTCCAACCAGAACAATTATCTCCTTTGGCGTAGCCTATCCTGTAAGGTGTATATTCCGGCCGTTGATTGTGAACAGTGAAGCGCGATACTGAAGGTGTGCCAAGATTGCCCATGCCATCCCGTGTCAATGCCCGCTTTCCGCCCATACTGCTAAACCCCGGTAGCTAGCATCGCCGGAGATAGACAAGATGCGAACACAGCGACTTCTTGTTGCGCATTTCTTGTGTGATATCTCGGCTACTCGATTGCGTACTGCATCATTGATCCCCTAGGCCCCATCATCGGCGCAAAAATAACGTCCGTGATATGAAAGCGCACAGACAGAGTAATTCTACTGGACTCCAACTTGGAAGGGAAGTAATTCGAGGCTACCGGTATCCACAGTTGTACTCAGCCTTGTCGCCATTTTGACGTGGCATAGATTTTCCGGCCGCGATATTGCACTGCAATAATACACGGGCCGGAAATTCGGGCGACGACCAAATTCCACTTCGTACCTACGTAACGTTCCCTGTGCCGGCCGGAGGTTCTTCGCCCCACTTTCACCCTTAAGCGTACTACCTGGAAATTCCGACCGCCCCCACCAAAGTGCGACCGAGTGACAAAACTCCCCAGATTCCAAGTGGGTCTAAAGTAGACCTCAATGGCCGATACATTGAAGTTTTCGATGCTCCTCGGTGGAGGTATAGTCAACGATATTAACTTCCCGTGTAAGTACAGCGATGATCGGTGGAACGAAGTCCCAGAGGCGGGCATATGGTAAAGACGTTATTTAGACGAAGAACGGATCGCTAATTGTGTAAGGACGGCCTATTCCACTAACTCATTTCCGTTCGTGCGCCGTGCACTGTTATTCTCACCATTAGAAGAAAAGGGGCCGGAAATTCCAGTCCGGGCCAATAGGCTGAGATTAGGTGGGGCCCGGAGTTTCCGGCCAGAACCTTATTTTAACGTCCTTTATACGGCAACAATTTCCTTGCCCCACATATAGCCGGAAATTCCAGCCACCACACTAGTTCTTGGAGGCTTACCCGGCCAACCACGCAATTTCATAGCGATTGCTCGGCTGAATATGTCCCATCTTATTTGCCTAGACGATCACTCCTACGATCCACCAACCTCCGCAACAACCCATCCCTATAACCCTCCGGACTTCCATAGTACCAGTTTATCCCCACAACGTCCTATGAAACTTCTGAAGCTATCACCGCGTTGCTTTTGAGTCATATAGCGGTATCCAACACGGTTTTAGTCAATTGAAACCGTATTGGGTACCATTAATGAAGATGCAACCCGCTTCACGCCGGGCCCTATAGAAAACCTTCTCCGCTGCAGTTTTGCGCTCCATCCGGCCGACTCTCGGTATAATATTTAGGTGGACGGTTCCGTACCTTTATCATTTCGGACGCTTATCGTAGGGGAGAAGGTGGCTGTTGCAGACGTGTCCAGTTGACAGCCTGGTGATAGACGTTGACCTTGAACTGCCCGATCCATTTGACGTTCAGCTTCCCAGACTGTCCGTCCCCTTTTCTAGTAGAAACTCAGTGGTCGGTCATGTAAATGTTGACCGCATTCACTACGTTGTCCCTAAACTGGAACGTACAGCTCGCTCGTCAGTGGGCCCTTACGTCGACGGCGTCATCGAGAACAGGGACAGCCAATCAGTCTGGCTTTGGTGAGTGAGAATGTCCTTTTTTCCACGAACTCGAGCAGGTGTATGGCATGTCAGACAGGGCAGGACAAGGCGCACGCGAGCTGGAAGACCTCTTCCGGGAGAACAAGCCCTTCAAAATCTCCGATCGGGGTCCGGCCCTATATTCCCGCGCCTTGCTTCGACTTATACGCGAGTCTCGGACTTCGCCGCTGGACGATTCATCGAAATTCGAACTTCAAACATATACTCGACCATCACCTGCAAACAGCACATCACCTGCTTATCAACTCCGAACTACATCCCTAGTAAATATGTGATGGTGCTTCGAGTTTCTAGAAAAAATTCATTCGGCAGGTATGGTAGGGATGGCGCTCGAGCCAGAGGGTGTGGCTGCTCAAGGCACACGTAAAAACGTATGCATCCACGGCACTGAAAGCAATGACCTGGGTCTTGGATCTGTTCCCTAAGTTAACTAAAGGCAATGCTGGATGGATCATGAGCTCGCAGTCAGAGTGCGGAAAAGAATGGTCTGTAGTACCTATCTGTGAGTCCCCGTTTATCATACGTTCATAGTACTTATTGACTCATCCAGTGCCAAGTAGTCCTATTATCCAGGTAAATGATTGAGGAGTACGCGATATCCAACGACAGAAACAGAGCAACGATCGCACGTATATCAGTTCTCAGACGGACGATTTATATAGAGACAGGGCAGGTCAACACGCCTGTTTATACACACGTCTACACGGTCGCATGTTTATCCAATTACGGACGGGATCCACTGAAGAGCATACTCATACATCCGAGTCCTGCGCCACCCGTCGGCAGTGAGCTCGCTTGGGGATCTTCTAGGAGGACCTGTTACTGTCGACTGTCATATATCGCTCATTTTCGGGAGACCCGCGCGCATTTGGCGAGGCTGCTTCTGCTTCCGACGCCAAGGGAGTGACCAAGAATCAATACCAGGAAGTTCGTCTGATCGGTCGTGATTGTGAGAGAAGGTTTTGTAATCATTTTCCATTTGAGGGTGCTGCTGAGGTGTTGGAGAGGCCTATATTTCGAATAGATGTTATGATGGCGTCCTCAGATATCATACTTGGGATGGTGTCGATGTACTGCATAATGCGGTCCAAGAAATGATGGTATTTAAAGCACGGAATCGTGGATGATGTGGATGAAGAGAGATACTGAATTCCTCGGGTTCCCGGTGAGAAATGTTGGTTGATATCTCAGAGTTCCTAGCCTCATATGATTGTCACGCTGGAAATCGAAAACCGGAAAATAGAAAGCGATATTAAGATGGGGGGGGGGGGGGGGGGGGGGGGGGGGGGGGGGGGGGGGGGGGGGGGGGGGGGGGGGGGGGGGGGGGGGGGGGGGGGGGGGGGGGGGGGGGGGG
>QJNZ01001533.1:0-11560 GCA_004155055.1 Monosporascus sp. CRB-8-3
CTAAAAAAAAAAAAAAAAAAAAAAAAAAAAAAAATTCGAATAAACCGCTTTACTTAACAAAAAACTACCCAAAGTTTTATTACTTGCTCACTATCGTTAACTGCCAAACTTTTTTTCGAATTATTAACTAAATAACTCTTTTTTAAATCTCGTACTTTCTTTATTAACTTAACTTACAAATAACCATTTCGTATAACGTACTAAATTACTAATTAACTAAAAAATACTACCATATTAACAGTTATAATAATTAAATACAAAATATTAACGCAAAACTTTATATTAATAATCTTGCAAATTAAAAACGTTTAAAACGAACCGCCCTTACATATATAATCCATATTCAAAAGGTTCTTTCATAACAAAAGGTATCCCAAGCAACATTCTTTAACCTAAGCTCACCAGCCGTAATCATCTCAAAGCACCAACTGCCGACATATTACTTAATTTATAAAATTTTCCTATTTCTTACCTTATAATAAAAATACGAACGCCGAATAAATAACATATACTTTCTTTCGATATATATTTAATATATACGGCTTATTATCAAAAATCATTTCCAATAAAAATACAACCTTTATTTCAAAATTTTAGTAAAATTTAATAACATAACTTAACCTAAACTATAAATTATTAAACGCTTTTATACTATAAACGGAAAAATAAATTAAAAAAACCAACTAAATATTAAAAACGTACTTATAATATTATATTAACTATAAATAAAATAACTAAATTAAAAAATTACCTACAGCATAATTTATTTATAATACTAATTACTATAACAATATTAAAACGATTTTAATAACTACCAACTTTAATTTCATTTTAAAAATAAAAAAAAACATAAATAAGAAAATTAATTAACCTTAAAATAATATTTACTTTAAAACAACTTAAGTAATTATACTAAAAAATAAAAACAAAATTCTAATTTATACGCAACTAAATAAATAAATATTATAATCAAAAAGAATTAAAAAAATATTAACCTTCTCGGAAAAGGAAATAATCTATTTAGCTACCAAAAATATCAAAACTAAACGCCTAAACTAAAAACTTAGTTTTAAATATATTAACCCATTATTAAGAAAATCTTAAAAAATAACTACTAACTAAAATTACCATTTAAAGTTAAACTCTATTTAATTTTTTATATTTTCTTACTTAAATTAAGAACGCATACTATTAAAATTAATACTTAATATAATAAAAAAATAAAAAATAAAAATACACCAATTTATAAGATAAAAAAAAATCCTTAATATAGGAACAAAAAAAGGATTTACCCAATATCTAATTAAATAAAAAAACTATCTAAACTCTGAAAACACCTAGGAACCGGCAAAAAACCTTATTAAAGCCTAACGCCTGTTAAAGAATTTTCACTAATAACGCCGAGATTACCAGAATTAAAGGTCTCCTAATCCACGCTATCTAAGAACGGCCAATTAATCGTCTTAAAAACGGACTAGTTATTTAAACCGGAAACCTAAATAACGGTTAACGCTTTTACCGTTTCCAACCGTTTTTACTCCTTTAATTCCTTTAAAGATTATAACCTCTACTATACCATCTTTATATCTTTAAAGCGAAAAAAAACCTTTTATTTACGCAAACGAATTAACCGCGTAATAGCTTCGTACATTTCTTGTTAATAACGTTTTATTTCCTCTTAATAACATTTTTAAAATTCTAAAAAACGTTTTTCCGTAAACATTTCCTTTCTTTCTAATCGTTAATTTTCGGTATAAATATTTTCCAAAAATAATAAAAAAATACCGTTTTCATCGCAAAAATATTTATGCTAAACGTAAGCCTTATATTTAAAAACATCCTTTATTATTTCGTATTTCCAACTTTTATTAAAACCTAAGAAATAAAATATAACGTTAAAATTAAATTCGTTAAAAATCCCTAAAAAATTCTTACGACAAATAATAAAAAAAGAGGTTGATTAAAACGACTTAATAACGTAACCGGACATCTTAAAGCTAAAAAAAGGAAAAACTTACTTAAAGTCGATTTTAAAGGCAAAATCTTAAAAAAAAAGAAAATCGTATTACGACCCGATTAAAAAAGGGTCCGTAAGATAATCGGACCAGGTAAAAGGATACCCCCGACAAATCACGTAATCGAAAATACTTAATAAAAAAAAGACTAAATACCGGTAAATACAACAAAGCACCCCTTATTACCGTTTAGTAATAATCGAACTAAACGACGCTAAGCCGTAATAAACTAAAAAAGATATATATACTTGTTATTTTATAGTTGAAATAATACCAGCTTGTAATATAACTTAATTACTTAAAATACCCTTAATATTACCAGACGTAACTAAGATATCTTTATTGCTTAGATCCCGTAATACGACTGCTAACATAAACCGTACGACTTAGTTTAATAGTTAGTTAACTAGCCTAGCCGTTATAAAGCGCCGTTTTAAGCTATTTTACAACGTAAAGGCGTATTCCGAAAATTATATATATACGAAACGTTTTTAAAGATTTCAGAATTACTTTAACGTTATTTTAAACGTTTATAATAAATAAATATTATTTTGCGTAATTTAATTTCAGAAAAGTCCTTTATTAAAAGAATACGAGGTTTTAATAAGGAGGAATATATTATAATATATTTAACCTTATAATGCCCCTGATATTTTTATATTTACAGTATTTTTTAATTACGAATAAATTATTTATTAAGAAAAGAAATCAGGTCTTTTTTAATAACTTAAAAACCTTTTTATATTACCGGTTTATAAGCGTTAAAATATAAAAGTTCAGTGTAAAGTTAAACGTATTCGGGTTTATTAAACTATTTCCGAACTTTTACGTCTGTTTTTACTAATAAGAAAAATTGTTTTTAAATTCTTAAAGTTCCGATAATTTGACGTAATTTTTTATTAATGTCGAGAATTTAAGGATAAGATTTCCGGAACTAATAAAAAAAAATTCATTTCCGTTATTACCGGTAACGAACTAAAGTTTAAATATTTTATTATTTATAATTTTTTTAATACCTACGATAATAACGTCTTTATAAGTAATTAATAAAATTATTAAGCGTATTTTTTTAAAAGATATAACGATTTTACTTAAAACGTTATTTTATATTACGAAAATTAACATTACGGTTATTTATTCGAAAATTAATTATATAATAATTTTTTAGAAAAATTTTATTAACGAATATTTTATTTATCTTATTAAATATATAATTTATATAAGTTAATAAGTACGGCGTTATCCTTATATTTATTTTTAACGGGTTTAATTATTATCGTAAAACGTTATATTATAAACTATATAGTACGATTAATATTATAAATATTAAAGTCGATAGGTATAAATTTAACCTTTAATATTTATACAAAATATAATAATGAAATTTTATATTAGTTAATTTATTTTATTATAAAAGAGATAAAGATATTATAGTTTACGATAACCTTTATTTAATTTTTAAAATTTAATTACGGTTAATTTCGCTATTAAAATTAACGGTTTACCCGTTAATATATCTCATATATCGGAGGCGTCGAGATCGATAGCGTACTATATATTACGGAATTAGGCGTAATAAGCTTAACGTGAATAAGCGATATTTAAGAAATAAAAAAGAGACTTGCTATTTACGCTGTATCCTCCTTGCTATTTGTGCTGTGTGCCCTACCTTCCAGCTGATACATACCTGGTATAGCTGCCAGTTTCTAACTAGTTCCACCCTGAGATCTGACGCGTTACGGCCGTACGCGCCGTTTTTTTCAGGATTCGAGATAGCCGTTATGGCCGAAATAACGCTTTATTGTTGTAACGAAGTTGTTATTAACTGTTATAAAAGAGTTGTAGTTAAAAAAGATACTTAATTATAGCTAAAAATGTTGTAATTGTAGCTGGGAGCTGATAGGTGGCAGATCTGTGGCGGCTGTAAGTAACTGTTAAAAGTGGGACACAGTACGAATAGTAAGGGGGATACTGTCAGATATAGGGGACATTAGTTATATTGTTATATTGGGCTAACTTGCGTATATTTCTCGTACGCGTACAGTTTTTATATAACATAGTAACGGAATATATATTTTCCGATTAAAAGGACCCTTTTCGTTTATAAGATACGTTTAGTACCTTTTATTAGCTAATATACCCTTTTAACGCCTTAAAGCATTTACGGCGTTAATCGTTATATATTATTATTTTTTAAAGTTATAGTTTTTTATTTAATTTTTTTTCCGGTAATTAAATTTTTTAATTAATTAATTCTTTTTTTAAAATTATTCGTAAGGTATTTTTTTACCGTTCGAAAATTTCCGTAATATTTAGTAATTTTAATTACTTTTTAAAATATTTAAACGGTTTACGTAATAACGTTTTAATTAATTTATTAACTAATATATCGCTCGTAAGGGTATAAATTATTTTAATTAAGTTTTTTTTTGCGGTTTTTTATAACTAGTAATTATATATATTTACGTATTGTAACTTTGTTTATAATAAGGTAATATCGGCGTTAATAAGCCGTATTATTTGCTAATTATCCTATTATATAAATAACGATTTAGTATTTAAGGTAATTTTTAGTTTTTATGTTAATCGAAAACTAAATAAGATTTTTTTTATAGTTTACGTAAAGGATAATAATTCCGTTTCGGTTATAAAAATAGTTATTATATTTTATTTATTCCCTTACTATTTTATTATTTTTCTAAATAGTTTTATAACGTAAATTTAAAAAAAAATCGATTAATTATAGTATCCGTAAAACAGGCGTCGTTTTAAATATTTATCGAATTTTCGTTTCCGAATTATAACGTTAATGCTTTAATTCTAATTAGGTATAATATAATTCGATTAATAGTTTTATAATATATATTATTAGAGTTTAGGTTAAAATAAGTAAGTTAGGATACGATAAAGGATATATCAAGTTATGTATTAACTGTTATATATAAAGTAAAACCGATTTCTTTCTGGTATTTATTAATAAAGCTTAAATAAATTAAATTAAGATTTAATAATAATTCGATATTCGTTATTAACGTATTTAAAAGGTTATTTAGGTTTTTTTAAGGATTAAATTAGTTGGTTTATTTATAAAGTTAAATTAAAATAATTAGATTTTATTATTAGGTCTGTTTTTAATTATTTTGATACCGAGGAATTATTATAGGTTTTTACCTTTTATAAGGGTATACCGTTCTCGAATTTGTTAAATTAATTAATTAACGTAGTTTTAATTTTTTTATAATATGCTATTACGATATTGTTTATAAAGAAAAAAATAAGCACTCTTTAACGAATAAAATAATAATGTTTATAAAAACGGGGTTAAATTTTAATTTTTAAATGTCCCGGTAAAGGTTTTTTTATTATAATAATGGTAATTTTTTTAAGTTATATAAAGCTTTTTTAATTAAAAGAGTTTTCCTATATCAAGGATACTTTAGAGGCGTTTTTATATATATTTCGTAAAGTAAGTTAACGTTAATAAAAACGTTAATAACGTTATATTATTTAAATTTTAAATTAAACCTAATTACCGTAATAATTAACGTTTTAAACGATTTTCTAATTAAAGTATATACGTATATATTATTATAAACGACTTTAAGTTATTAATCCTTTCGTATAATAAAACGTACTTTATATTTTTATAGTTAATTATGTTTATTAAATTCGTAAATATATATTTATATATACTTTAAAACTTATTTCCTTTTAGTAGAAAATTAATTATTTATTTCCTACGATTATATTTTTTTGTAAGTTTATAAATAAACCTTTTTAACTTTACGAAACATTTCTTTTAACGTATATATATTTAGCTTTTTATAGCTTTACGGCAATGGCGGTAAGTTACGTTTATATACCCGGTTTTGTAATTTAAATATTTTCTTTTATATTAAGGTATTAAAACTTTTCCAATTAAAATAATACGTATTTCCGATAATTAATTTTTTTAAATTTTTACAATCTACTAGCTGGTTATTAATTATACTTATAAAGTAAATTAATTGTTTTATATTAAAGGCGGTTTTTATACCTTATAATCGTTTGGAATAATACTATTTTAATACGGAATATACGGGAAATTTACGTTTATAATTTATAAAATACTTTCGTTTTTTACCGTTATACTAAGTTAAACAGCTTAATAAAAGCTTAAAATTACCTTTATTCCTTTTATCGACGTATTAATCGTAATAGTTATTAAAATAAATATTAATAACGGTAATAATTTAAAAAATTAGAAATAATTCGAATATAACGGTTATATAAGGGTAATTAATTTTATATAAATAGGTTTATTTTTTCCCATCTGGTACGTTTTTAACACCTATATTATTCTAAAATTATTCTTCTTATTTAACTAATAATTAAATTATCTTACTTAAGTTTTTATCTTCCTTTTAAATATGTAATCTTTTTATTAAATTATACGTTTCGAATAGTAATAACTTTATTAATTAACAGGTTTTAAATCTCGTAAATATTCGTAAATCGGTAACTGATAAAAAAGTTAATTTATATTTTGGAATTTAATATTTAAAATTTCCGTTTTTTTTATAACGGTAATTATTATAACGTAAATTATATAGCCGTATATTCGTAAATAAACTTATTAAAACTTCCGATTAAACACTATAATACCGTTTTTATATATTAAATAAATATAATAAACCTTATATAAACTTTACTAAAAAAATATATATTTAGAGGTACGAATATATAAATATACTACTACTTTAAAAATATATACGATTAAAAATAAAGGTAACTTGACTTTACTGTGTATTATAATCGCTTTTTTTAATTATACCCCTTAAACGTTTTATACCCCCGTTTTAGGCTTAAGTATACGGTATTAAAAATCTAAATTTAATATTAAAAAAAACCACTGTAATATAATTTAAAGTTAATAATTTTTTAAAACTTCTAAAATATATCGGAATACCTTAATCAATATATTTTATTTCCGGTTTTTAAAATATATATCCTAAATAAAACCTAAATACCTGTCGGTAACGAACATAACGTATTTGTATTTTTTAAGATTCTTTTCGAAATTTGTAAAATCGATAATAAATTTTTATTTTAATCGGAAAACTTCTTCCTTTAACTTGTAACGTATTTACCTCCTAATTTTCACTTTATTATATATTTAGTATTCGATTATTAGAAAACTTTTTAAGTAAATTCCTTTTATATAGGACTATAATTAAGTAATTACTTTAGGCCTTAAATAATTTAATTTTAAATATTACATAATACTGTTATCGGTCCGTAATAATCTTATTATTTATAAGTTAACGTTTCGTTTATAAATTATAAAAATTATATAAATAATTATTACGTTAATATTTTTAATAATAAACTAATCTAACTTATCTATTAACGTAATAACTACTTAATTTTATTTATTTTAAATAAAGTTATTAATTTTTCAATTATTTTACTAGTATGCTTTTTTTTCGGAATTGCCGAAAAAATACCAGGTTATATACGAAATCCTTATAATAAGCTATATAATATAAACGTACCGCTTTCGGGCCCTTAAGGTTTTAAAATAATATATTTATTTTTCCGTATTTTCTAATCGGGATAAAGTTATTCCTTACGTATGCTCCGTCGCTCTGAATCGTTATTTTATAATTTAGAAATTTATTAATAAGGTTAAAAATACATATCGTAAGTTCTAAATTTAAAATAAACGAATTTTTTAAAAAAGAAAACGAAACGCTTATCGTACTATTGTAATTAATAATTAAAAAACATATAAGGACTTATTTTATTTCCTTTAAAAATTAATCGGTTTTCTAGGTAATTATTTTTTCTATAACGTACTATATAAGCGAACGGGACGTATAAATAAACGGGACACTTTTTAACGTATTTTAATAAAAACTTTAAATAAAACAACCATAACGCCTTAAATCAATTTAAATTAAGCAGATTCCTTATTGCCAAACGTCTTTATTACCTCCTTATAAATATACGTATTATATTCGGATTTACCGCAAACGCTATATTTCCGTTCCTTCGTTTAAACCTTTTTGCAATAATTACCTTTAGCCTTTATTAACTGCAATTACTTACCACCATTTTCCTTTTTAACTATAAAAATCCTTACTTCCCTTATAATAAGCGTTTCTTTTTCCTAAAGACGTATATTTTTAGTTTTCCGGCGTTTATTAAAAACGTAATTCGTTTTACGAAAATAACCGTTTTCTTTCCGAAAAAAAACGATTTCGTATAAAAATAACAGGTTACTTTTTATTAAAAGCTTAACCGATTTAACCATTTTTATCGGTAAGTTACCTTAGTAATTTTTAATTTTTTTTTGCAAATAACGTCCTTATTAAATCGCTTTAATAATATTTTTAAAAATTTTCGTAAATAAAGAAATAACGAAATTAGTAAAGGTAAATAAAAAAACGGTCGATATAAGTATAATTAAAACTTTTAATTCGGAAAAAATATAATGAAAATGAAATAAAATAAATTGGTTTTTACGAATCCGGATTTAATATTATCGGTTATTATAATAACTTTAAATATATTACAAAAGCCGGCGATAAAATTTTCCTTAATAATATAAATAACGTAACGTTGTATAAAACCTTCGATATATAGCGAATAAACGTATTTTAATACGGAAAAACAAAATACGTCGAAAGGTTAAAGCTAATAAAAAAAATAAGTAAGTATATAAAATATAATAATATTATTAATCTTACAGTAATTTTCGTAACTGTCGAAAATAAAAAAAGGTTTCGAATTTTTAATACGTATTTTAATATATTTATCGAAATATTTAATCCATTTTAAACTTAGTTTATTTATTATCCAACCGTTTTTATTTATAGTAATTTTTTAGTCGGGTAAAAATAAGTTATTAGTAAATTAACGAAAAAAATGGTTTTTCCTAGTAAAAATAATAAATAAAAATAAGGCCTAATTTTAAAAATTAACAGCTTATATAACTATAAACTATTCCTTATTCCTTTATTACGCTTATTTAAATCTTTTACGTTTTTCGGCATTTGTAATTATTATATTTATTACTATAAAAAAATTTATTAAAACTTCTATTTCGTTAAAGTTGTAAATATCCTTTTTCGTAATATCGTATTTCGTGATTGTAACCCGAACAAACTTAAATTATTTACGAAATACCTTTAGATTTTCGCATAAAACCTTTTAATAATTTATTTTTCGATTTAAACGTAATTTAAGTTTTTTTTATTATCTAACAAAATTAAACGCTTAGTTAATCCCGATATATATCGTAACGCATTAGGTAAATAGCAAATTTACTATATCTTTAATATACTAAAACCGAACAGGAAAAACTTACGTATCTAGGTTAAGGATTTGTTCGATAATCGATTTTTTTTCGATTAACGTTAGTTTTTGCGAATTAAAAACAATATCGGTTCGGGCGTATTTACCGTTAAATCGCGCTTTTAAAGTAAAATATAAAATACTATAAATAAAACCAAATTTTCTATAACTAAGTTTCGGGTTTCGTTTCTTAACTTAAAACGCTAAGTTTATTCTCGTTTTTTTCGTAAAACGTTTTATAACGTTAACGTTAAAAAATAAACAATTAAAGATAAATAGTTAAAATAGTTAAAAAAGTGTCCCGTTCGTTTGTATATCCCGTTCGCTTATATAATACGTTACCTTTCGATAAATATTTAACTTTTTTCTTTAAAAACTAATTAAAGTTAATTCGTTAATAAACCAGCTTTAAAATATCGTTATTAAAACGGAAAATAATTAGAACCTTATTAAAAAATACATAATAACATTAAAATAACATATAATAAAAGCTTAAATAAGTTTTATAACGTATATTTTAAACATTTAACTTTTCGCATTTTCGTTTGTTCATATTTCAGTCCAAATATAAACCTCCTCAACTACCTTATTTCGACTTACGTCTTAGAATTTTTTCCCATAATTAAAGGTTAATATTTTTAATTTTTTCTTAATTAAGGTTATTTTTGTTAAAAGGGTTTATAAAAGTTTTATAAGTGACCGAGGCGTACAATCTATCATCACCGTGAAAACCATTAATAGTTGCCGTGTTCGAAGATACTGGGTAGAGTATTTATCGTGTTAATTATTGGTGTAATTACTTCGTGTCTTTGGCTTAGCCTGGATAATACGGCTTGAACCCAACGACCTTGTATAAAAGTTTTATAAAAAGCCGGAAATATTATTTTAATATTTCGTAATATAAATAATAACTAGGTTATAGTTTAATAATCGAAAAGGTTAATCGTTACTTTTTAATAATTAATCGTACCGTTTTCGATTTTAAATTTCCTTATTTTTTTAAAAAGTTATTATTTATATCTCGATAATAGGAATTAATATTATATATAAATCGTTAACCTATACGATCGGTATTTTCGTTTTTAAAATATTATATCGTTATTTTTAAGCTATAACTTTTTACTACTTTATAATTTATTCGTTTAGCTTTTTCGTTAACCTTAAGGCTTATTTTAATTTTTCGCAGTACTTTCGTTATATATTAATTAAAAGCCTGCTGTTATATACTTTACCGGATTTAATTAAACTGACGTATCATTTTCGTAAGTTTTTTCCTAAGAAAAAATTCGTTTTTTTAATTATTAAAAATACCAATTCCAGGACTTATTTCGTAAAATCGTTAATTTTTTTGTAAAAAGTTTCTTACTTCCGATTTTCATAAATATATATCGCGAAATCTTAAGTATAAGTTTATTTGTTTTCGGTAATTATTTTAAAGGTATTTATCGGATAGTTCGTATAATCGATTTTTTAAATAGTTTTTGCGGAAAATATAAATATAATTAAAAAACTACTTAAGGTATTATTTCGTATCGTATAATAAATTCGCCTTTTTAAATACGAGGTTATATCAGGTTTTATAAATATAATAAGCTATAAAATATCTTAATTAAGATCGATATAACGCTAAATACCAAGCGCGTATATTTTGGATTAAAATTCCCCTTTAAAATGATCCTAGTTTTTAAATCCTTTATAAATAACGAAAAATATTAATAATACCTTTACTATTGCAATTAATAAAATATAAGAATTATAACTATTAATATATAACTTATATCGTTATAATAACAGTTAATAAGTTAATAATAACGCGAATTAAATAAATAAAACTTTTAATTATTAGATATAAGGGATATTAGTTATGTTATTATATTAGACTAACTTATATATATTTCTCGTACGCGTACAGTTTTTGTATAACCTAATAACGGAACCTATATCTTCCGATTAAAAGGACCCTTTTCGTATATAAGGTGCGTTTAGCACCCCCTGCTATCTGACAGATACAGCACAAATAGCAAATCTCATTAAAAAAATTAGATTTAAAAACCTTTATTATTTAAAATACTAAACGATTTAAAAAAATACGAATAATTAAAAAACTCTATTAAAGTGCCGGGTTTATAACTATTACGCTTAAAAATAAATCAACATAAGATATATTACCAGATCTAAAAAAAAAAAAAAAAAAAAAAAAAAAAAAC
>QJNZ01001534.1:0-11549 GCA_004155055.1 Monosporascus sp. CRB-8-3
CCCCCCCCCCCCCCCCCAAAAAAAAAAAAAAAAGCTTCTCGACCCTGGTGCATTTCAACTAGTGAGTTCCGAGTATGGGGGCTGTATCCATGGGACAACGCCAGCTCTGGAGCTTGGAACCGATATGTCCGGGAATAACTGGACAAATCCAGTGCCAAGTCAAGCCCCCTTCCGCCGCCAAAGTCGGTATTTGTAGTAGTAGTTATACTAGGATACCGAAGGAAGAAGACAAAAGTGTGCTATCGTAAGGGGGCCAATAATACTACTGCCTGGACGCCTAGGCAACACTTGATCAACTCACCTCCTGAGGGGCTTTGACCCCCTGGGATCCAAGGGGGGTATCAGATAGAGTAGGACTAATAATAATGATGAAATTAATACAGAAGAAAGGAAGTAGATTCCAGATTCGTTCCATAACCCGGGTATCCGCCTATAAAAAAGAGAGTATTTATTCCCCAACGCGCCGCCAGAGCTCCTGTATAGAGTTCTCACCACTAATTACGCACCATCGAGAGGCTCCGACATCTTGGTCGTCACAATGATAATGGCAAACAGGGGGTGTAAGCATCTTGCCTCAGACTCAGACTTGCAGTTGGTTGCACGGCTTACTCGCGATGCTCACGAAACGGACATCCCCCAACTTCGCTATTCTGCTGCTTGGTTGTCTTGTCACCAAGGGGTTACGTCAAGTTGCAAATGCGTATAGTCATCCGTGCCGCAGATGCAATGCGTAAAAGATTATGCTAATGACTTGCCTGTTACAAGACTCCGTATGATGCCTGCTGACCGGACGCTGCGGCGTGGGCTGCCTTGAACGCCTCCGTCTCAGGCCAACCATTTCGGTGTAGGGGGATGTTACTGCAGCGGAGGGCAATACATATACTTAGCAATTGAGAAGTGAATGCTGCAGTATATACAAACTTTGAGGGATATGTATTACTGTTGGAGGTTCTGGTATTCAAGGATCTGCCGCCTCGATGGCGTAACGACATCTGAAGTCATGAGAACATAGCCCTGGAGGCATCGCCAAAAGTACGAGGCTAAATCTTCATCTACCACCCCTGTGGTTATATTCAATGCGTCCAGAGAAGGCAAAAAGCTCCCATGCAGGCGTGTAATCATTGGGGTTCCTAGGGCTGCTAGGCAGTCATCATTCCAGAGCGACGGTCGGGCACATATGTCGGTGGCCTAAGGAGTGCTTGGGCAGTCAGTACACAGCCGTACTGTCAAGTTAGATGTTGTGTTGCCGAGGCGTTAGCGCATCCAGCGGTGTAAATGCTTGAAGAGCCGCAAGACCTTAGCCTTTGGTCATTGGAGCATGCCAGGTCGCAGCTGCTCTGGGCTTCCACTGCGTTTCTTACGAGCCTTCCCCTTATGGCCCTTGCCAAGATAACGGGCATCTATCTTCCGCCTTCCTAGAACCCTAAAGGAGTCGAAAACTGCGAACCGCGTTGCGGACTGTCAACCTCCGACGACAGTCCACAGTTGAATATTCTCCACCCATCGTTCGAATATTCTCAGTCGCGGCTTTCCCGGGATCACGGATAGCACTAGCGATGCCATGATATCTCAAGGACTCGCTGCAGAATCACCTGCTCAATATGTTTTACACATAAGCGGACCCCAAGCCACCTTTGTGTAGTTTTTGAGGCTTACCATATTGCAAATAAGTATGTTCGCATAAGATCAGACGTTCTATGAATCTCTGTCTTTGGATCTGTTATAACTAGGGTCTTAAGCTACAGCACCATCAAACAGTTAAAGCTTGCCGTGCCATCATGGTCAAGCTATCAATCTCAGCTCTCCTCCTCTACGCCACTAACCTTGTAGCTGGCCATGGGTATCTCAAGAGCATCGTCGTCAACGGCCAGACCTACATGGCCTGGCAGGTCGGTCAGGATGACTACGTCACTCCCACCCCCGAGCGATACGCGCGTAAACTAGCGGACAACGGCCCTGTGCCTGACTTCACGACAAAGGATATAACGTACGACTCATCCGCAGCCTCATCCTATCCCCTGTTAACGATGCAACTAGGTGCGGCCGCGGCGGAAATATTCCCGCGGCTAGATCGATCGAGCTAAAGGCTGGAGATAAAGTGCACGTACGATCCTAGGTCGGGTCGCACGAGGATGCTAACATAAATGCTTCTAGGGAGTTCGTCTGGGACCAGTGGAACAGTGCCCATAGCGGGCCAGTATTCACGTATGTCTGCTAGCTGGGGAGGGGAGGACTACCGAGCCAGAGATCTCTAACAAGCTGTCAACACAGATACATTGCCCAATGCTCGAACAACGACTGCAAGACCTTCAAGGGCGACACGGGGAATGTCTGGGTCAAGATCGACCAGCTGGCGTACAACCCTTCTGCGAACCCGCCCTGGGCATCCGACTTCCTGCGCGAGCGCGGGGCCAAGTGGTCGGTGGTTGTCCCGCCCGGCCTGGCGCCCGGCGAGTACCTACTCCGGCACGAGATCCTGGGTCTACACGTGGCCGGGACGAGGATGGGCGCCCAATTCTATCCCTCTTGTACTCACATCCGGGTCACGCAGGGCGGTTCGACCAAGCTTCCCTCGGGAATCGCGCTACCCGGCTCTTACAACCCTGACGATAAGGACGGGGTAGGTTCATGCGCCGACATACATTTAACGGTCCCTGGTGGTGTGCTGACGTTTCTTGTTAGATCCTCGTTGAGCTTTGGAGGATCAACCAGGGCCAGGTCAACTACACGGCGCCAGGCGGCCCTGTGTGGAGTGGAGCAGCGCCAAATACGAACCGTCCTGGTCCATAGAAAGAGGAGTTTACGAGTAGTTTCCCTTTTTGCAGAAAGTGGCTATACTGTTTGGCTTCTACGGGTGTTGCAGGCGAGACACGTGCAAAGATGCTGTTCCCTGAGAAGTCAGAGATACAATGAGTCGCCAGTATGAAAGGCCCCTGGAGGCCGACTACTTGATTACGATTAAACGGGTCTCATGCACGATAACATGTTTGCGATAGGAATAAAACATATTGTTTGATTGATTTCTTTCTAACTTTTATATCGCGTAGATAGCAATTGATCTTGTGTAAATCCGTAGGGAGAGGTAAGTTGGGGACTAAGACAATTGGGACAGTATGAAAGGAAAGGTAAATGGTACTAGGCTGCAAGGAGGACGAGGACAATCGGGACAAACTAGCTTCCAACAAAGGTCCAGCCTGGATGGAAGTGTCAAGCCGAACAAAGACACTTTTACTCACCGAAATTAGTCTTCCATTGACTTCCGCTCCTCAGCTTCTCTCCAGCGCCGCGCGTTCTCGGTCATCTCATCCTCTTCCTTCTTGATGAACAGCAGCAAGATCCCCTTGTACATCTCGACGCGGGCTTCCGGCCGCCCAAACCGCTCGTTCGCCCATTCGTCCTTGCCGGAGCGCAGTCGGAAGTTCTCGCAGAGGAGCACGAAGCGGGTGATGTGGTCGGCCATGATGAAATGGCGCTTATCGAAACAAGGCCCATCCACCATCCAGGGGGTGAGGTCGGAATCCTCCCCGTAGCGACCCTCCGTCACCTCGGCCTGCAGCCACCGGAGGCGCTCCTGCGTTTCCCACAATTCGTGCCAGGCCTCCCTGGTGTACTTCCCGAGGTCGCTGTCGTGGATGAACTCGTAGGCGAAGGCGTGGACCTCGTCGGAGACGACGAAGCCGTGCAGCGCAATGTAGTTGACACCGGCGGCCCTCGCGATGTTGCGCAGGTCGTCGTTCTTTTCGGTCTTGAGCCGGAACGCCTCGAGGTCGACCCCCTGGGCCTCCTGGGCCCGCCGCAGGCCCTCGAACGAAAAGTCGAACTTGGGCGACGCCGGGCGCGAGACGAGGGTCGCCCTCGCCAATCTCTCCGCGGCCTCATCGAGCTCCTTGCTTGCCATGTAGTCAGCTAGCGCCTTCCTAAGGGCAGCGGCCCTACCTTCGTGTTCGGCCAGTTCCCTCATGGTTCTGTTGAGGTCCTCGTCCGAGCAGACCAGAGCGGAAGCTAGTCCGGCGTTTGCGGACATGTCGATCAGCGACGTGAAAACAGATTTGGGTTAGTAATTATAGGGTTGACTGATAAGTCTTCAGAAATTTCGTTTGTGAATGTGGATGTTTAGATATTCCCAGATCTTGAGGATGTGAACTCTTAGAGATCTCTCTCGTATATGAGTGATGGAGGACAGCATAGTTCGGTGCCCTTGCCAAGTCATTTATATGCAGTCTGCACATAAACAATACCACCGAAACATGCTGCCCTTAAAGATATCGGTTGAAGAAATTGGACAGTACGTTTGAGTTGATGAACACTATGGTTATGCCGACACAAATTGCGTCCAGATCACAGTGTACATTCCTTTGATACTCTGTTACACAAAGTGACGAGGGGAGAGGACCAGGAACAAGCAGCATGTCTCTTAAACTCCGAGGATTGGTCAGCCGAGCAAAGGGCGACTTGCTTTCAGCTAAGGTTTTAACCAATGATTCGGTCGATACATAGACCCTTCTTCAGTTTAACAAAAGTCCCCTGAGACAAGTTTCATCAAGAGGTTCGCTCATGACTATGTTGTAACTCTCAAGCGAAGGACTCCCTGAAAGTTCCCAGACCCATGCAACCATACCATGAACGAATCCATGATAACAGATTTGGACCCGAAAAGGGGCAAGAGAGCAAGGGAAACGGCTACCAAATAATAACGGATGCTCATAAAGCACTAACACAGCTGACTTGCCCCAGCCTGGAAGTTAGAGACTACACCGAGGGATCTGCGGCAACCAAGCAAGTGAATGCGATCTTCGGCCAGCTCATGTCAAGCTCGCCAGACGAGTACGTAGAAGCCTGGTTTTCATGATTATCATTATGCAGCTTCTGCCTTAGTATTCTGGCAGAATTGACTCGACCGGGGATAAGAAAACACTCCATCCGTCAAAGGGCTTAGGATCATCCAGTAGATCCAAAAAAAGTAACCACCAGCGTCTCGTACATCCAATCCGAAGGTCTATTCCCGTGCCCTTGAAGATTAAAAAGGCACCGGATGAGTAGGGAGGAACCCTTCCCCTACCATCTGTCATTATCACCTGCGGATTCTTCTTCGGCTATGTCCATGACGAGGTCATTCTCTGAAAACTCATCCCCATCCTGGTAGACTCCTCGGTTGACCAGACTATCATCGTCTTCGGCTTCTTCATACGAGTTCTGAGTACTAGTGTCGTCGGAATCTGAATCGGTATCATCGCGAGGAACTGGGTTATCGGATCGATAGAGTCGAAGCCTCTCGGCAAGAGACATTGGCTTCCTGTTTCCTTGTTCCTTGTCAGACTCTTCCTCCGAATCCTCGCTTGGACTCGCATCGCTATCCGAAGACCAGCGATCACGGCTCTTGGCGTCATGTTCGTCCGCATCTTCCTCGTCTGAGTCGGACAGCACAGCCCGCCCGGGGCGACGGCTATCATGTCGCGATTGTTTCGCCACTTTTTTCGGGTGTTCATCAGTGGACTCGTCCTCGGAATCTGAGGAAACAATTCGACGTTTCGTTCTGGTGTTCTTCCGGACAGGTGGACCGTCCGAGTCGGAGTGGTCTGGATTGCGATCCCTCGGCGAATTCGGTTCTAGACTGGAGAACCGTGCTGCAAGTTCATCACCATCGGCAGACTCGTCCTCAGAATCTGAAGAAACAACTCGACGTTTAGTTCGGGTGTTTTTCCGGGCAGGTTGATCGTCCGAGTCGGAGTGGTCTGAAATGCGATCCCTCGGCGAATTCGGCTCGAGGCTGGAGAATCGTGCTGCAAGTGCATCATCGTCGACGAGGGCGACTCCATCACTCTGGTGTGAGAAGCCACTGATTTCGGAATCATTTTCATCGTGACTTTCTTCCAAGGTATCGTGAACCACCAGGTCATCGTCATCGTCATCGTCATCAGCATTGTCGCTTCCATCAAGCGTGGCATCGTCGATGCCCTCACTTTCGTATTCATCTTCTTCCGATGGGTCCGAGTCTGATTCGGAGTCTGAATCCCACGCCGCATTCCCGTCGTTCAGTGCTCTTTCCCTTAGGCGGTGATACCGCTGAACGCCGTAGACGGACGAAAAGAGCACCATTGGACAAATTTCAATACATAGTCCCTGCCCCTTGTTCGCAAAACGACCCAGCCGAAGACCTTCAGGTACCTCCTTTTCAGCGTACTCCGAATGGTGCTCGAGGTCAGGCCAACAGTAGATCATTTCATAGTCTTCGCTCCCAATAAAGACCTCTTCTTTTGCTTTGAGGTAAAACGTCCGGACTGAATCTGATACGCACCATTTAAGGTTGCGGGACTGGAGCTCTCCGGCGTCCCAGCAAGTGTATACTGTCTTCAAGCTTTTAAAATGGTGAAAAGGGAGCTGTTGGAACCGGTCTAGTTGATGTAATTCTGGGTTGGTTTCCAATGCTAGACGCTCGACGTCCTTTAGGTCGTCAGCAATTGCTCCCCAGCTTCCAGAGCCCCAGTTCAGGCAGCCGCCCGTCCAGCCGAGTTCAATGATGTCACTGGCCTTACGATACCTGATCGAGCCATTCCGCTTCTTCATGATGGGCAGCTTATCTGGATAGAATTTCAACGCCAACTGGCGGCTTTCACGGTGAACCTGCAGGATAGTTCTTGCTGGCTCGGTTTGCTGGTACAGAGTCGCGCTTGGCCACAAGTGAACGCCCAAGGCTTGAACATCAAAGATGCGCACGGATGCCCTTAGATCCGGATCGAAAAGCTCCCATACCCGCTGACGAAGCTCAATCGGCAGGCGGCAGAATTGAGGGAAAGAGACATGATAGTCGTCGTGTGACTCGGTGCTCATTCCATCGTCGTCGTATTCATCGCCAGACCCGAAAGCCTCCAGGTCTAGAAGGTCACGAATAGTCTCCGAGCCCGACTCATCGGATTCCCCGGACTCATAAACTTCTTCGTGGTCAGAAGCCGTGTGATCATCGCGATCTGAAGAATATCCCATGGCAAATATGGTGACCCAGCCTGGTAATCTGGTTGGTGGCCAGCTAATACGTGGTCCCTGTCGAGATGCAACGCCGTGATGGCTGATAGAGATGTTATTAGACTTACGCGAATGATAGTCTGATCAGGAAGCTAGGATAGGATTGAAGACCAAACTAGATAGAAGAGGTAGGTAGGGATCGCATGAACTTGTCGACGTCAAGGTTAGATCAACAAACTTTAGGGCTGTGGCTGAAGCTCTGCTTTCGGGAAGGGCGGTCTCAGGTAGACACCTAGAAAATCGGACACTCTTACCCGAGAGAATACCCGGTCGCTGTTCCGGGATACGATACAGGAAAGGCAAAAGCAGTGTCTGGTCGATACTTCCCAGCATTAAAGTTATCCGGACATCTCCAGCCGTACCCCGCCAGTTCAGCCACACCTGCCCCACCTGGGTCGCGAAACGCGTCTCCTATGTCTCCATGTACTTCGTAGGTACCTTAACCATATTCCATACTCGAAGACTTGAGTGCATTGCAAAAAGAATAACTCCAGTGAATTCTGTATATAATCGCGAGTTAAGAAAAATCTGTTGAAGCACAATTTATGCTAGTTTACTCCTTCCTTGTAGTTATACCTCTCATTCACAAGGTCCATTCTGTTTTTCTCACCGGGGAAGCTTATGGCCTTCGGTTTCGTCTAGGTCTTCCATTGCTATCACTTGCCTAGGTACGCGTTCGGAACATATAGAGCATTCCTTCTAGCATTCCTAAGGTGCCTCACGGGCAAGCTGATGATTTAGGCTTAGTCCCCAGTATTTTAGCCCAGATCATGGGAATGAGTATTCTTTGCGGAGTAGAACGAATCATTGATCATCATCTCTAGACCATCTGAAATATGCGCGGACTCGTCACATCACGGCGGATTTGGTTGAGGACTTCAGGATGCATTGGCCATGTATTCAACATAAGGTGAACCGAGGCCGTCTTTTTCGAAGCGGCTTTGTAAATGCGCCAGACGCAAGTGTCCGGAAGTAGGTACCTATATGACTTGCTTACAATGAGACGTTGCTGATCTCGAAGGTCTGCACCGAGTTCGTCCCAAACTGCGACGTCAACCGGGTGCCACTAATCGTTGCGCCCGTGTCCTGGACGTACCGATCGCCACCGTTGCCGATCGAGGTCCGCCATCGGGCCACCTTCGTGCCGTCGGCAGGCCGCTGGCTGAACTGGGAGAGGTCGAAGTTGACGGTCTGCGCATCGCCCGAGTTGTAGTAGGCGATGACCAGCTTCTTGTTGTTAGCGTCGTAGGCCGCGATGGTGCTACCGCTGCCCCCATCGAGGATGCGCATGCCCTGCCGGATGTGACGAGAGAACTGGGCCAAGACGTAGTACTTCTGTGACGGGGAGCCGAGCGACCCGTTGTCGTTGTTCCCGTCGATGAGGCCCCAGCCGCCGCCGTCGATGACCTGCCAGTATACGAAGGCCGTCGGCTTGAGCCATCGGAAGTCGAGGAGGAGATTGCTAGCAAGCCTGCCACCGGTCGCGTCGTTCTCGCCATACTCGCTCTGCCATAGCTTCTTCCCGTTGCTCTGCGACAGGTCGTATACCCTGTCGCGTCTTCCGTTGCCGTACTGATATCCGTGAACGTTGATGCGGCCCACTTTAGAGAGCACAGTGCTGCCCAAGCCCTGCATCGTCGACACAGCCTGGTCGTAGTAAGACTCGTCAGACGCCGCGATCATCATGGAAGAGAGTCCCCGGTTATTCAGCTCGGTACGTAGTTCGTTGATGATCGTTGCTTGAGTGGCAACGGTGACGTGAGACCCTTCCTGCGTACCATCCGCTTTCCACCAGGTGGCGATAGGCTCATTGAACGGGGAAACCGACTCGAATGTGATGCCCCAGTTATCTTTGGCGTACTTGGCGACGGTGGCCATGTAGACGGCGTGGTCCTTCAGATTCCACGACTGGATGTTCTCGGTCCCGTCGCTAGCACCAGACGGGTTGTGGTTCTTGCACATCCACCACATAGGAGAGTTTGAGAAGAGCTCCAGGCGATTGGCTCCCCGGGCCTTCGCCTTGTTCAACATCGCGCGCTGGTTGACATCCACCGACCAGTCCCAGCTTGACGAAGACGGGTCAGTGCTACCCCAGTTGAGCCAGTGTCCTTCCATCTGCCGGGAGTTCTTGATATTCGGAGACGCAACCATCTTGGCGCCATTGTAGGTGTTCCAACTACTGGCACCGGCGTTGTGACGTGCGATGTTGAAGCCCAGACCAGGCAGGTTCTGACCTGCGAACTGATGCGAGCCGAGGGTAAAGAAAATATCGGCGAGGTCGTCTCGGTTGCCGAACGCCTTAGCCCACCAGCACAGCGAAGTGCCCCAGCCTTCCCATGTTCCCCAATTCGACTGCGCATTGATTGTCGTAGTAGTATCGGCGGCCTTTACGTCAGCGGCCTGCACTACATCGGTAGCCGGAGCAGCAGCAGCGAGTCGCCCCAGCGTGAGCGCCACGGCTCCCGTCAGAATTGCCTGAACATGCATGGTAGGAAAGTACACCGAGCGGCCCCTGGAAAGACTCGAGAGCCACCGCAAAGCAACGCGGCTGCTGGTTAAGTATTCGGGCCCTCCTCGAAGCGTTGCAAGACCATCACGGCTTCAGTCCGGCTAGGGATGTTGGGGCCGAGAAAGAACCTACATTAAGACTATTAGCGACGGTCTAGAGCAGACGCGATGTCACCACTCGGGCTATATTCTCCCCCCATTATAAGGTATTGGTAGGGCAGTAAACGGACTTACTCGTGGAATTTTGTTATGCGCCGTGATGGGTAAGTTGCCACACAGTGGGGCGTACCCCGTGGGGAAGCCTACCGAAACCATGAACGGCATTTGCGCTCCGAAAGACCTATTCTGGCCTAGCCGTCCTGGGTATCATGCTTAAGAAGACCGTTGATTGGACAGCCATCGGACGATATAAGGCCGAGAGGCCTCAAGACTGCTGCACATATATAGCCCGAAAGGTGAAGCACCGCAGGACGCAGAGGTAGAAGTTGACCTTGCTCTCGAAGGACAAGTCGCGCGTCTGCCAGCGGGAGCCCCCGGCCCGCAAGCGGGCCTTCTCCGACAGCAGAATGAAGCGGGTCAGGTGGTCCGAGAGCTCCCAGCCGACCTTGCCGGCCTTGGCACGCGTCCACCGGGACTCGGACAGGTCGCCTTGCCCGATGTACTGCAGGTTCCAGAAGAGGTCATCGGCGGCGTAGCCGGGCTTCTCGGCGGGGCGGCGGTCCCCGTGTCCGTCCCGGTGTCCATCTTTGCCCCCGCCGGTTGTCGTCTTCGTTGTAGTCTCGGCGAGGAACTCGTGCGCCAGCTCCTGGATCTCGGTCGCCGACATGAAGCGCGCCAGCGCCGTCGCGTCGGCGCCCACCTCGCGTGCCACTCTGCCGATAAAGTCTGTTACGTCGTCGATGACGCCGTCCGAGCCGGCGCGCCCCGCCATCTTCGGCCGTCTGGCCGTGTACCGGCTGGCCGAGGCGATCCTGTACGAGGAGTTCGCCTGCTGCTGCGATGACGATGAGGAAGAAGGTGAGGCCTGTGGGGCCGCGGTGTCCTGGCGGATTGGCGAGGAAGGGATCCGTTGGTGGTGGTGTGACACGTGTTCCGGCTCAAGCTGGCGGATGCGCGTCGCGATGCTGGCGACAATCGCCGCCGCGTTCCTGATGTCCTCCATCGCGTGCACCCTGTGATGATGACGTGTTATTGTTGTTGTTGTTGTCTTGGTATAAAAGCTGATACGAATTTCTGTTATAAGGATTTGACGCGTGGATTGTCAGTTGTCAGGTACGCCGAAGGTTCCAGACGTGGCCGTGCACTTCGGGCTCGGTACGACCCAGTTTGGGCTGCTAAAAAGGCAAACTTGAAAGTATAAAAGCCTAAGGCGTACCTCTCGAGGTGACAGACAATGTGATGAAAAACTCTCATTTCCATTTCATCCTGCCGCTCACAATCGCTTGGTACCGTGCGAACTCCTCCCTCCCCGGCCAGAAGCTCCCAGTACGTTGTTATCGCCTCCGTACCGGTTCTTATTGGAGCCCCCATGGCCTCTCTCGCGTTCTTCGTCAGACAATCCCGCTTTGTGGCATTGTTCATCGCAAATTTAGTTGATTCACAGCATTAATGCAAAATGCCCCTGTTTCTAGCTTCACAATCAGCAAAATGCACAGTCGCCTTCCTTCCATCCCTCATTAAGGCGGTTGTACAAGCCTTATTACGTGATCGCAACAAACTTCCACACCAACTGAAGGGTCGTCATTGTTTATTAGGCTCAGTAACCTAATACGCCGAAGGAGTGACTTCAGTGTACTGCAAGAATAGAGTGACATCACTACGGTTTAATGATGTTTGTAGAACTACCGTTTCACCCGCACGGAAGGAAGTAGGCTTAGCCATCGCAACTTCTATCGGACCTAGCGAAGTCTAGACCTATATAGCTCGGTCTTGGCTCCAATAGTTCAGCCCTCTATATGGGACTACCTGCAGCCACCCCGGTATGGTTTTTTTTTTTTTTTTTTTTTTTTTCCCTTCGGCCC
>QJNZ01001535.1:0-11542 GCA_004155055.1 Monosporascus sp. CRB-8-3
TTATTATATATTATATATTTTTATTTATTTTTTATATAAATTTTAAATTTTTAATAAATTTAATAATATTTAAAAATATTTAAATTTTTTACAAATAAATTTATTAAAAATATATATTAATATTTTTTAATTATAATTTAAAAATTTCCCTTTTAAACCATATATCCAGTTCGTTAACTGTTTTTCCTATTATTACCTTTCCGTATCGTAATTACGGTAACGTCCCTTTTTCTATTATTAATATTTACCTGCTATTTCCGTTTCCGGATAAAATCCGCCTTATTATTATTCGATTTTTAAGCTTATTATAATTATCGCGATTTCGGGTATTTTCGAAGGTATAAATAATATCGTAATTATTACGTACGATAATATTATTACTTTCGCCCCTAAGAAATAGCTATTTAAAAGCAGATTTTAAAAACCGCTAGCAGAATAATACCGGCTGTAACTCCTTATTAACGTACTTTTATCGCCCGGTAATATTTATTACGTATATTTTTTCCAGCTTTTACGATATTACTTAATATTTTTTAACTTAAAATAAAATTTCCGAACGTTAATATAATATAATAAAGAATTATATTATATACCGCTGTTTATTTTTATACGTTACTACCTTTATAGTACTAAATAAACCAGTAATAGCAAAATACGGCAGGATTTAATACGTTAGGAATATAATACGATATAAATCGGCGAACTACTTATTAATTACGTAACGGTAAAAAAACTGCGTAATTAACTAATAAACCCGTTACGTAAATACGCAATATTTAATAACCCTTTATCCGGACCGTTATTTTTTATCGTCTTAATCGAATAAATACCGTATTAAACTTAAAAACGTCGTTTTAATTTATATACGATTTCCGCTTACCAGGTACGGTAACAATAGCCCTTATACCTTAAATACGCCTCGGTTATAAAATAGCTTTTTTATATTATCGTAATAAAATACCGGCAGGTTATTAAGCGGGAAAATAACGGCAACGGCGTTTCATAATTCGAAATACCGCCTATTTTTTTCGTATAACTTTTACCAGATATTAAAGTCGAACTAGCGGATTACAAAGTAATAAAAATATTCGAACTATACCTTTACCGTTACCTCATTCTTTAATAACCCAAATTAAAACTAAGAAAATTATTACGATATTTAAAATACGTATATTATATTATCGCGGATTTGCCTAATAATACGTTATTACCGCTAGTATTACTAATAAAAAAAAATATTTTTTACGAAAAACTTTAAATAAATTTTATCGGTAAAACGCTAATATTCCTAACGGAAAATCCCGGGCCGTTACCAGCCAAAACCGTACTACTATATAAAATTGCTTATTCCGAAACCCATCCGTTTTACGGGCCGTATCTCGTTATTGCTATCGTTATTACTACCGCCGTTACCGTTACTGCCGTTAAACGCTTATTACATCCTTATCCTTCCGGTACAACTTTACCCGCAACCGCAAAAACCGCTACGGATACCGCCGGATAAGAAACGTTATCGTTTTTTTCCGGTCGCCGCCGTACTACGGCCTTTATCGCTAACGGCGCCTTAGGCCCGGTTATAAAAACGACCGCGCCCGTAATTTCGATTACAAATAAAAAAAAACAACGGCAGTTCGGTATTTTCCATAATTACCACGATACCGTCGCCGTTACCGTCCCGGTTACCGGGTACCTATTCGTACTAAATCCAATTTCCCTTATATAACAACGGTTCGTTATACAAAAAGTTGTTATTATAACAATAAACCAAGTTACGTAAAGCAATAATTATAAATACCGATTTTATAAAAAAATACATAATATCGGCCTAGCTATAAATATACTCGAAAAAAAAATAATAACGGTTAAGCTAAATAGTAAAAAAATAGGCAATATCGCTTATCGGTACCGAATATTAAAAGAAGGCTATAACGCTATCGTTTTCCGTAAACGAAAAAAAACCAAAACCCGTTACTTTTACCCGTTATAACGGTACGTTCCAAGGCCACAAGGTAACAATACGGGTAATACCGTTACCGGAAGATTACCGGGCCTTAATTAATACCTATACCTTTACGGCGTTTTCCGTCCCCGCGTCGACGTTATCCCAATTCCGGCGTACCTTAAAAAACAACTTTAACGTAACGTAATTTTCGTTTCGGATATTACGGGAAAATAAAAAAAATTCGGTAAAGTTTAAAATAATACGTTTTTTACTTTAAATATAAGCGTTTTGCGTTATTACTTAATTAATTACCGTTACCTATCCGTTCTGCCGTAACTACCGTTAATATAAAAGGTCGAAAACGAGATTTTCGTAAAACGGCTAACGGAAAACATAATATTTTTACGCGTCGAACGGGCCCTTAATTAAGTTATATAATTACGAATATATTAGCTTTTCCTTTATTTCGTAACCGTTAAAAACGGAAATAATAATAACGTTACTAACGCCGTTTATTATCGCTTAAAAATACCAGGTTATAACGGAAAAAACGTATTCCCGGAACTACTATTGCTTTATCGTAACGTTATTTTTATCCCTGTCCCCGTTCCCGTCCTTATCCCCGTTTCCATCCCTATCCCTATCCCCATCGCCGTTGCCGTCGCCGTTGCTGTCGGATGCCGGTAAACTATTACTACCGCTACTGCTATTACTGCTTTATTCGTTTTCGTTATCGTTACTATTACCGTTTTCGGAATCTACTACTACTACGTACTTAATTTTTTTGCTACGGACTTATAACTATCGTTTTCGCAACTTAATAATATACCGCAAACAACAATCTTACCAAAAAAAAATCTCGGCCCGGAAACTTACGAATAAATTTTCCGTATACGGAAAAACGGTATTACGTATTATAACTTACTTACCGATATCCACCTATATAATTTTAACGTTATAATAATCGGAGTCGAATTATTTCCGTTATTATTTTACGAATTTATTAATATATTCGGAAAATCCGTTATTTTACATAATGCCGTTACGTATAAATTCCAACTTAATATTTTTCGAATTAAAAAATAAAACGAAATCACGGAATATAATATATTCCAAGCTTTCCCGGACGTAACGGCATAAAATCGGAATAAACCGGCCGAAATAACGCACGTTTAAAACGAACGTAACGTTTTATTTACGCGGTTTTCCCTGTCGGACGGTAATAACGGCCTTTTTCGGCATATTAATAAAATTAACGGTAACGGCATAAAACGAAAAAAAATATTAAAAAATATTAGAATCCGGGGTTTCGCCGCCGTTTTCGTCGTACATAATCACGTTCTTATCCCCTACTACCGTTACCGCCTCGTAAATAACAGGTAATAATACGGCATCCGTTTACAGCAAAATCTAATCGGAAAATAAAAAAATCTCCGTACCGTATTTACTGCTCCAGGTTAAACGTATACGATACCGGTCCGCATACGTATTATTCTTATCCGTTATAACGCCGGGAAAATCCGCATCCGTATTTTTTACCGCCGCCCTGTCTTCGATTTTTTACTTTTCGCAATAACTAACGTACGGCAGCTTTCGGAAAACGGCAACGGCGGTAACGGTAACGGCATCCCTTTCGCAATTAACCGGATACCTATATAGCCGCAGAAAAACTATAAAAAAAAACATAAAATCCCAGCCGCCGACCTATCCGAACGTATAATGCAAAATTAAATATAACAGCGCCGGCTACCACCGCCGGTCCGTATCGCCCGGCGGCAACGGTACCGGAATCCCGAGATATATATTTACGGTAATATTTATAACGATATTTATAACCGGAAATTAACAAATACCTTACCTAACGACGGTAAAAAATAAAGTAAAACCGTTAATACTATCTACGTTATACGATACGAAAAAAAGCCGTACGTTATCGGACATTTAATCGTAATATATCTCCGGGTAAAAACGGGGTAACGTACCGTTTTCGCCGTTACTTTCGAAAGCCTACCGGTAATTTAAAAATTCGGGATACGTATATAACCCGATATAGCCGGAATTAAGGACGAACGGTAACGGCGGCTTTAATAACAGGGATACCGGCAGGTTTAGGTTATTCTTTTCGATATCGCCGTTTTCGTTTAGTATCACCGTATCTTACCGTAACCGCAGAATAATCGAACGAAACGTATTATATCGGCTTATAAGCAGTAACGGCGGCCGGTAACCTTTTTCCTATTCGTTTAAAAGGTAACCCTGTAATATTAAAATAACGTCTCGGAAAAAGTAATACCGAACGTTAATACGGTAATCGGCGTAACGCTAATAATAAACATTTATTATTTAAAGCTAACGGTAAGCGAATCGGGGATAACTCGGTAACGTTTTTTAAGCTTTAATTAAGTATATATATAACGGGTTAAAAGCCGGTATTATTATTACCGTTACCGTCGGCGGTAACGGCAGCGTTATTACCGGTATTAACATTACGCGGAATAATATTGCCGCCGGTACTAACATTACGTAGGATAATATAACGGACGGTAACGCCGTTACGTCCGAAAACGTAATAGCAATATTAAAATAATTTAACGCATTATTATCGCTAGCGCCATTAACAGTAACGGTACCGTTACTACCTTTTTAATTTACCGACAAAACGTTACCTTTTAATTTAATAACGGTAGATACTAATCGAATAAAATTATTTAAAAGGTTTAAGGTAAAAAACCATATTTCGAATTTGTATTTTTACCTTAGGTTATTAAATTTATTAAGTTACCGTTTCCGGGTCGGTAAAGGCGGTAGCGGTAGCGGTAAAAATACCGCATTTTTTTTACCGTTTTAACTGTTACCTTTTTTTTCGGATATATTATACGTTTAATTATATAAATATTAAAGCTTGGCGTAGCCTACCGGTATCGGATATAACGGCGGGATAAACAGGGGGGTTAAGGATTAAAACGGTAAAGGCGTTGTTACGGGTAACGGTATTATTACGGGCGGCAAAACGGATAGCTGTAATAATACCGAAAACGTAATATCGTTTATAATTAGCCTTAAAGTAAAATCCGTTATATAATTTAAGACGTTAAGTAGATAAAATTGGTAAAACTTAATACGGAACGGGATATAAAACGGCCGGGATTAACTGGTATTATTAACGTAACTGGTATTCCGGGGCGCGAAAATAACTAAAAACAAAAGCTGCAACGTCGATACGATGCTTTAAAACGAGGACTGCCTTTATTGCTACCGTAACTGTAATTACAGTTACGGTACGGTATTATATATCGAAAATAATATCGGTTTTAATTAAAACGAAAAAACGTTAATAACGGTGGCGGTAAAGGGAATAATATCCTGGTTTTACTATTACCGCAGCCGTAATTACCTAATATAATTACAAACGGCAATAAACCGTTTCTTTTAGAAATAATATTTACGCAAACGCCTTATTATAACGAAAAATAAATAAATAAAATCGCAAATAAATTAAAATATTAAAAAAAAACGTTAAAGATAATAACGGTAATAATAGCAGTAATAATAATATTATTATTTTTATTCGGTAAAAACATATACGTATAAAACATTTATAAAATTACCTAAAACGCTTTATTATATATAACATTATTATAAACAGATATTTACATATTTAAACGGAAATATCGCTATACGCTACCGGTTACCCTATTATTTTTCTGCTTAAACGTTTTTTTGCTTTAAAATTAAATTTACCTTTACCATTATTTCGTAATTTCCTATATTTCTTTTTTTTTTTCGCCAACCCAAAACGTTTACGTATTTTCGTATCGCTTTTATATTACCGCTGTTTTTATTACGCCATTACCGCGTTATTGTTATTACCTTACCGCATAGGTTATATATAAATTATATATATACCTATTCGTTTATAAAAAACGGCTTTCGGAACTAATATAAGGATTTTAACCCGTTCGACGCTATTAACTTTCCTGTTATTAAATTCGAACCGCCGGCCTGTAATAACTTTTATAAGGCTATACGTTATACGCAGTTTACGACGTAATTTAAAAAGTTAAAACGTACAGCTGCCGTTACCCCTAAGTTTCCGTATACATAGAAACAAATAGAGCTTACCGTAAATTACTTTATTTACACTTTATAAAAAAACATAAACCGGCAGTAACAAAAAAATAAGCCCGATATAGTTATTTAGTAATAGACGTTTTACGATATTATCGAATTCCAATATTATTTCCGTTATCGTTATACGTAAACGCCGGAAAGAAAATACTAAGACCGGATAATCCTTAACCTATTAATCGTCGTTATCGTAGTACCGTCGCCTATAACGCAATAAGGTTATTACCGTAAAGGTACGATATTATCTTAGTCGCAATAATCGTAACAATTATAACAATTACCGCAATAATTACAATAACAGTTATAATAATTACCGTAACTGCTACAGCCGTTATAATAATTACGATTATCCTTACCGCTACCTATATACTTCTCGTTTTCGTTACGTTATACAAATTCCGGTTACGTTACGGCTATTACTATTATTACGCCTAACGGCGGCGGTGGCGGCAGCAACGATAACAACGACGATAACAACGACAACAACAACAACGACAACGACAAAAGCGACAAAACCCTTTCCGTTATTATAATACAGCCGCTTAAGGAAAAGGCCTATATCTACCGCAACACCAGCATTAACGCCTTCCGTATCTAGCTTTTAACGGCAGGTACCTTCGCTGCCGGCAGGAATATTCTCGTAAATTAACATACGCGTTAACTAAATCTAGCCGTCGAGAACGTTATTACCGACCGCAATTACCGCTAGGTTATTTTCGCTATTGTTAACGTTACCGGGCATATTTATATCCGTTTCCGCGCCTATAATATATTCGGGTAACTGGTACCGCCGGATTATTACCTTAAGGGTATTACGTTAATTCCGTATAAGAATATCGTTTACCTTCTTTTTTTCGACAATATACATTATAACGAAATCCGGCTAAAAATCGGGCGCTAAAATTTACAGTAAGGGAACTAGGAAAACGCCGTTATATAGGTATTAACGCCGGCGGTACGGAAGGGCGGCGGCAGTAGCAATGTTACCTTTAAGCATTAAAGGGGAAAATTACAAAATAGCAAGAATAAACGTTAATGTTAATAAAATATAATTAGGTTAAATTAAGTTAGGTTATCGTTATATACCACTATTACTGGGATAAACCGCTTTAAAGCTCGATATAAATAACATTATCTTAACATTTATTTTCCTACTTGCTTTATTCGTTATTACGTCAGTACTACTATAAATGTTTAATTATATACCATCGGCGTTACTATTACCGTTATTATTACCGCTACTATACGGTAACCTTTGCTATATAAGTAAGTTATCGTCCTATTTACATTTCCGAACGAATATATCTAAATAAAGAAAAAACAAAAAAAAAACAAAAAACCAAATTTAACGCCAGTTCTTTTTTACGGCCGAAACCAACCCCACCGCATAACCTAATATTATCCCGTTTTTTCGTAACATTTCTCCTTCCCCTCCCTTTCGTATCCCCCCCTTATTAATCCATCCCTAATACTAATTACTACCGCGTAAATAATAACGCCGCTTCCGAAATAGCTTAAAACAATAACGTAATAATTTATCCGTAACGTATACGTTAATACGCCGGCAGTATTAATAGGCGCGTAACCTTTAAGCGAAACTATTTAAAATTTAAGTCCGTAAAAACGGAAGCGATAATAAACTCCGATTAAATAACGGAAATATTAACGCCAGGGGTACGGCGGTACCTTTTTATAACGTTATAACTATAGCCGGGGTTAATACTTATAAACCTTACGTATATACCGTCCATATTTTTACAATATATACGTATAATTATTTACCTGAACGCGTTTACCGTTATTATTACCGCCTGCTACTAATTGTTAAAAGTAGAAATAAGCGTATATATATTCTTACGGCTAAGAGTATCCAGCTACTTATATAACTAGCTTATAAAAACCTTGGCCTTTATAATAAACGATTTATGCGGTAAATGCGGAAAATATTTACCGGCACCGGCAAAACGACCGTTAAAATTAGGCGTAAAGCTAGTAAAATTACGCAAAATATTACTGCTTTTATTATAATTACGATAAATACTATTACCGTTATAGGTATTAATACCGCCACAGGTATAGGTACCGGTACGTTAACTTTTAATATCGGTTTTGTAAAAGTTATCGTTATTTTTATCGTTATCGTTAAATATATACGGTTACTCTTTATTACCGGGGTTACCGGAACGGAATATTAAATATAAAATACGTAAAATAATACCGGCTAAGGCACCGGCAAAAGGCGGAATACCGGTAACGGGCAAAATACCGGTAACGGATAAGATACCGGTAGAACGTATACGGAAAATACCGGCAAAACGCGTACGAAAAGTATTAATACCGGCGTTAGCAACAAAACGGCTAACGGTACCTTATATTATAATATCCCAGCCGCCGGTAATACGGCGTTTCGGAAACTAAATACGAAAAAACATATACACCTTATCGAAACTTTTATCAGTATTAATAACGAAACGGTAACGGGCCTATTTAATTTCGGCATAAATAACGTTTCGAAAAAACGTAAAAACGTCGGCAGCTTCCTAATAACTATACGGCTAAATATAGCCCGAACCCGGGTATTAAAAGAAAGTTTCGTTATAATACAATATCCTTATTTTACGGTACTATTTTTCGGCCTCGGCGACACTGATGGCATCGGCATTAGCAAATCCCAGACAATTTTACGGATTATATAAATAAATTTACTGTTATAACCGTTAATATTTTTACCGGTACCGGTACTAGTACCGGCAGATACGAAAAATAATAACTTACTGGAATTATGTTAATTGGTAAAGTAATAACAGTATATTTATAAACGCGATAATAATAATTTTAAAAAACAGTAATAGAATTTTTAAAAATTAAACAATAAAAATTATTATTAGGAAAATAAATAATAACAAAAAAATTATTTATTATAAATAATAGCAATTTATTTTTATTACGGTAATAAGTTATTATTACGGTAATAGTAGTAAATTTTTAATATGTATATATATATACGCGTATATACGTATAACGCGGTAGTAATAATAGATTTTTTTTTTGTACGTAGTAATAAGGTTTGTTATAAGGTACTTTAGTACTTCGATTTAATTAGTAAGCACTAATAACGCAATTTGGCCGGATTAATTTAATTAGGTATATATAATATTAATAAAAAATCCGAATAACGTATATAATTAATTAACGTTAGCAATGTATTTACCTAATTAATTTAGTAATTACGGTATTAATAATAGATTTATGCAGTAAATTAAAGCCGTATATGTAGTAATAGGTAATGGACTTAAGCCGTAAGTATAATAAAGGCAGTAAATTAAGCCGTAAGTATATATAGGTAATAGATTTAAGTTGTAAGTATAATACAGGTAGCGGATTTTAGCCGTAGGTATAATAAAGGTAATAAATTAAGCTGTAAATATAGTATAAGCGGTGGATTAAGCTGTAAGTATAATATATATAATGGACTTTAACTGTAAATATAGTATAAGTAGTAAATTAAACCGTAAATATAGTACAGGCGGTAAATTAAGCCGTAAATATAGTATAAGCAGTGGATTTAAGTTATAAATATGGTACAGGTAGTAAATTAAGCCGTAAATATGGTATAAGTAATAAATTAAGCCGTAAGTATGGTACAGGCAATAAATTAAGCCGTAAACGTAATATAGGCAATAAATTAAAAATGTAAGTATATATAGGTAATAAACCGAAGCTATACTTATATACAGGTAATAAAATCAAGCTAAAAACGCGTATAGGCGGTAAATTAAAAATACAGGTATGTATAAATAACAAAACAAAGCTAGAAACGCGTACAGGTAATAAATTAATATATAAATAGGTACGGGCAATAGTCTGGTATATAAGTATATATAAATAACAAAGCAAATCTAAAGATGCATATAGGTATTAAGTTAATACGTAAGCAAATACAGGCAATAATTTAATACATAAATAAATATAAATAGTAGATTGAAAATATAAGTATATATAAGTAATAAAACAAAGCTAAAAATACGTATAAATATCAGGTTAATATATAAGTAGGTATAAGTAATAATTTGATATATAGGTATATATAAGCGGCGGAGCAAAGCTAGAAATACGTACAGGTATCAAATTAATATATAAGTAAATACAGGCAATAATTTAATATATAAATACGTATAGGTAGCGGAATACAACTAGAAATACGTACAAGTATTCGATTAATACGTAAATAAATACAGGCAGTAGATTGAAATTGCAGGTATATATAAATAACGGAGCAAACCTAGATATACGTATAGGTAATAAATTAATACGTAGGTAAGTATAGGCAATGGTTTAATATATAAGTACGTATAAATAACGGAATACAGCTAAAAATACGTACAGATATTAGGTTAATATATAGGTACGTATAAGTAATAAACCGAAACGTAAGTAAGTAATTAAAGGTAATAAATTAAAATATAAATAAAAATAAATAAATGTAACCAAGCTACGTATTAAGATAAGTAATAGATTAATACATAAATATATAAAGGCGGTAAATGAAAACGTAAATAAAAATAAGCAGGTATAATTAAGTTATATACCAAGATAAATATTAAATTGATATATAAATATATAAAGGCGGTAAATTAATATGTAAATAAAGATAAACAAATATAATTAGGTTATATACCGGAATAAGCACTAAATTAATATATAAATATATTTAAGCAACAGATTAAAGCCGTAGATATAGCATATACGTAACAGCTTAAAGATATATATTAATAAGGCTGAAAGGGAATAACAAGGCTAAGAGGTACGGGGCAATAGGTTAAAAGTACGTATTGGCGAGTAAAGCGGCTAATTCCGAAAACGGTATTTCTGATAATGCATGCGTTAAATTAATTGGTTTTAACGTAAGCGGTAAGGGCGCCTAATCCAAAAAGGGTATTTTTAATAATACATACGTCGATTTAATTCGTTATAGCGTTAGTACGACGGAATACGGGGTACGGCACGGGCATTAATAGGTTTTAAAATGCAATAAAGTAATTCTAAAGAAGTTATTAACTTTTAAGGAGGCTGTTGGCCTGCGTTAAACGTGCGGTAATAGCAGGTTTTAAAAAAGAATAATAAGGCAGTTCTTAAAAAAATTATTAATTTTTAAAAAAGTTAGTAATTTCTAAAAAGGCTGCTGGCCCGGGTATATGGACCGGCGGCGGCGGCAGGTAGCTCCTAAAAAGGCTGCTAACCCGTATTTTTATATCCGGGCGTATAAACCGGCAGCGGCAGTAGGAAGGCCGGCAGCTTCTAGGAAGGTTGCTAACCCGTATTTTTATATCCGGCGTATCGGCGGCGGCGGCGGTAAAAAGGTTGCTAGTTTACAAAAAGGCTGCTAAAAAGGTTAGTAGCTCCTAGTATAATTACTAACCCGTATTCTTGTATCCGGGCATATAAACCGGCGGCGGGTGCGGTAAATAAACT
>QJNZ01001536.1:0-11527 GCA_004155055.1 Monosporascus sp. CRB-8-3
TTTTTTTTTTTTTTTTTTTTTTTTTTTTTTTTTTTTTTTTTTTTTTTTCGTTAAAGTTGTAAGATTAATATTCGATTTGCCTTTAGGGTAAAATAGCAAATTATTTCGTAAATAACTGTTCGTTAACAGTTGTTATTTATTGCTAAATCGAATATTATTATACCTTGTTATTCGGACTTTAAAATTTTTTGTTAATTTTATAAATGTAAAGGCCTTTAAAAGAATATTATTTAATTAATAGTTTTTTATTATAAAACTTGATTTAGTTGTGTTTATTATTTATTACTATTACCTTTTAAAGGTACGTTATTATTTTTATTCTTTTTAAATTTTAATATAGTTATAAACCTTAATTATATAAATACGTTTCCTATAGTAAAATTTATAAGTATAAAATATAATACTAGTTTGGGCGTTAACGTAATAAATTTTAAAGAATAATAATTAATAATTAAATTATGTTAACGATAAGATAAGTATATAGTAATTTTTTAAGTATAGTCCCGGATAACAGTACCCCGTAATAAGAATTAAAAAGGTTAGGTTAAAATATAATTTATAATAAGTATCTAAAAGTATTTTTAAAAATTAAAAATATTTTATTAACCGAAAAAGCTATATTTCTTTTTATTTAATTCGGTAATTATTAGGGTTATAACGTTCGGTATAGTTTGGTTATAGCGTAGGTTTTTATTATATAATTTGTTATTATGTTAGTAAATAGGGGCTTTTTTTAAATATTCGAACAAATATTCGTTAAATCGGTAATTTATTATTTTACGTTTTATTATTTTGTAATATATATAAAAGTAACTGTTAAAAATTTTTTTTCGTTTATTATTATTATTATTATTATAGTTATAATTATGGTTATTAATATATTATTTAGTTATAATTATTATATTATTATTTAAAATTATTTTTTTAATATATTTTTAATATTAGCTTTTTAAAAAATATATCGTATAACGTTGTCGAAAGTAACGATAAGTTTAATAAATTAATTAACGTTATTATAATTCGGGATTATGCCATTTATTTCGAAAAAGCTAATTAAAATTACGGTATAATTATTAGCAAATATGCAAAGAAATTCGTTAATAAAATATAGTTCCGAAATAATATAGGTTAAGTTAAATTTAATAAAATTAATATAAATTTGTTTTAGTTTAATTACTAAATTAATAATTAATTTTATCGTAATTAGTAGAGCAGTTTTTTTATTAAAAAACATAAATTTTAAAACCCTGTATTATTTTTTATTTTAATATCGATACCTTATATTCTGGATTTACTTAATTTCTAAATCGTTTTCCTAAATAATACTGGGTTATTCAAAAATTTAAAACTTAACGAATAAATATAATAAGAACGTAATAATTTATATGGGGAGAATTAAAAAGCTTTAATATATATAAAGAATATTTAAGCTTAAAATATTTTATATATTTATAATAATAAACGTTAAAATTTTAATTTTTAAGTTAATATATAAATTAATTAATATAAATATAATAAATAATTATATTTTAAATTAAAAACTTTTATAAAAATCGTTTTATATAAATTATAATATAAGATTTAAATTGATTTTAAAATAATAAATTAATGTTAAAAATTATACTTTAAACGATATTACTTAAATATATATCAATTTATAAATATATAATAACATTTTAATATAATTAAAAAAAATATAATATAATATAAAATATAAAATGTTAATATAATTATTAAATATAAAACTTTTATAAATCTTTATATATAAAATCGTTTGGTTTAGGTCGTATTATTTCCGTTAAATTAAAGATACGAAGTAATTATATTAATAATTAATATAATAAATACTTTACTTAGCATTTTTATATACGGTAATTATTAATAATTTGTACGGTAACGATAAATTGTATTTCGGTTATAAAAAAAATAATTTCGAAACCGATTATTACGTAATGCTTATAAGCTTTAACTTTAATAAGTTTTATACTTTTAAGCTTTACGGTTTAACAAGGAGAATTTTAAATAATAATTTAGGAAATAATAAGCTTTTCGCGGTAAATTTTAAGTTCGTATAAAATAGTTACTTTATAACTTTTTGTTAATTTTACGACTTTTTTAACCTTAATTAATCTTAAGGTATTTTTTTAAATTTTTAATAATTAAAATAATTAAAATATGCCGACTAAGTCCGAATATAAAACCCTAATATTCCGTAACTCCGGAATGTCGGCGAAGACGGTTTCGATTATTATACCCGACTTAAATAAAACAATTAACTGAATAAAATATATTAACACCTTTATCGATATTAATAATATTTCCGAAAAAGATTGGGTTTTGCTTTTAATTTTCGGATACGATTTAATTTAAAACGGTAGAAATAATTAATTTCTGCGTAAATTTATGCTAAAAAATATCCGGCTTATAAAAAAATTATTAGAAAAATTAAAGGATGGCGATAACGGGCTTAAAAAACGTTAAAGTTTAACTGTTAAATCGATATAAACTGGAAAATTATAAGCGATAGTTTATCCGGCTGCTCCGGATTGCGAAAACCGTTTTAAATTCCGTTAAGAATGGTTGTCGATAAGGGCTTGTATAATTAAGCAATTTATAAAAAGGTTAAGGTTTAATAAAACTTAGTAACCGATAACGCAATCTATTTATTTATTAAATTCGGTTCTATAGTTACGTCTCCTGTAAGGAAAATAAATCTTTATATTATATTTTTTTTTAAAATATTTAAAAAAAAACTAAAGTTATGTTATAAAGTTTTATATAAGCAAATATAAAACTTAAAATAAATGTTTACGAATATAATTTATTATTAACCGTTTTTTTTAAATATATATTTTCTTAGTTCTTATATTTATATATTTATATATTTTGAATTAAATATTTACGATTCGTATTATAAATTTATATTTTATAGTATTATATTATTATTATTAGTTATAATTTACTCTATATATTTATTATGAAACATTTTTATATTAATTTTTAATATGTTATTAAAATTTAATATATATAAGATTTATATCGTTTAGAATATTATATTATTATAAAATATATTTTAAATTATTTTATTTACTGTTTTTATTGTAAAGATTTTATTATAAGTTATAATAATAATATTTAAAATTATTTTACGTAATATGTTAAAATTTCTTTAATATATATTATTATTATTTTTTATTTTTTATTATTATTTATATATTAAATTTTATAATATATTATTATATTTACAGTTATTTATTTTTTAAATAAGTATTTAACTTTATTTTAATATTTATGTATTAATTTATAACTTATTATAATATTTTGTTTTTTTTTATTACCGTTATTTTATTATTTAACTTAAAACATTGTTTCCTTTTAAATATTTTAATTTTCGAAATAAGGTAATTTAAGATATATAAGAAAAATATTATACCTTATTTATAATTTCGTTTAAATAAATATAATAATATCGAAAGGTAAAATTTTGGAGAAACAATATATATTTTCGATTTTGAAAAAGTATTTATTTATTTTTAATATTTAATTTTTTTATTTTTTTTTAGTCGATATCGAATATAATCGAAGGCCTTGTTTTATTTATTTCGTTAAACCTTTTTTTTTTACGTTTTTCGGTATTCGGAAACCTATCGGTTTCGAAACATTTTCTTTCGTTTTTTTTTAAGTAAAATCTAACGTACATTTATATATATATATATATATAAACCGTTAATTACTTTTTAAAGTTGAATTATTTTATAAGTAATATTAGTTTTATTACGTAATTACTCGTACTGGTCGTAATTTTACCGGCAAATATAATAATTAACTTTTAAATTTATAATAATTATAAAAATTATAGTTATTTATAAAGTTTTGTAACGGTTAATGCGTTATAATAATTTAATATATTACGAAGCTTAGTAATAAAAGAAAGATTAAAAGAAAACATAATAAGGTCCGGTAAGTTAAAGGTAAGTTTTCGGGTAATAATTTTAAAACCGAATAAATTTATTTCGTTTAAGTTTAAAAGTAAGAAATAAGTATAAGTAATATTAAGGTTTAATAATAAAAAGTAATTAATTATATATATAAAAACATAAGTTATATTGTCGACGTTTTCGAAAAAGTTGTATAAATCTAATATAAAAAATAATTATGTAAAATAAAGGATGTTTTTTTATTAAAAGATTTAAAATATTATAATTAAAAGAAAGGTTAAGATCGAAATAAGTATTACGAGATATTTATATTAATATTTGTCGGTTTTATAGTAGATTTCATTATTTTAATAATGATTTTAAGGCGATTAATCGTAATATGATTTCGGTAATTAAGTAAATTAAGATTTTATTATAAGGTATTTTTTAAATTCGGTAAAAGTAAGTTTTAATAATTTTGTTTTATTGTTATATTATGTTTTTTATAAAATATCTTATTGTTAAAATTTAAAGCTTTAATATTTTTTTATAATAAGTTTTAAAATGAGAAATAAGGAAATTTTTCGGTATTATCGGGCGCGTATTATTATAACGTATAGCTTAATAAATATATAACAAAATTTTTATCGTATATTATAATAAAAGAGTTTATAACTTTTGGCGTATAGAAGGAATATATGTAATAAAGTTATTAAAAGTATATTTTACTTTATTAAAATTATTATTTTAAATATATTAAAAGTTAATAATAAATTAGTAAGCTTTCCGAATTTTTAATTTATTTACGCAAACGTATATTATAAGGATATTAATATTAAATATATTGAATTATTTATTATATAAATACAAAAGGGTAGCTTTTTATATAATTATAGGTATAAGACGTTTTAATTATTTTATTTACATAAAAATATAAGCCCCTGTATATATCTTACTTAAAGGCGGATAAGGATTTCTAACTTTATTATGCCGTTATAACTGTTAATTTTTTAATTATGTAACGGAATTGTTAGTTTTTTTATATTTTCTTATAGTATATTAACAGCTTTATTTTTAATTTATGAGGTAAAGGTACGGAATATATATATAGGGTAATTATATAAGTTAAATATATAGCGTAAGAATATAGGGTTAGTATTTTATAAGTTAAGTATATAAGATAAACGGTAAAAGTAATTACGTAGAATTATATTGGTAATAGTTATATCGTTTAATATTATAAAGTTAATATAAAATATGTAAATCGAAAATAAGGTTTAAAATTTTAAATAACGTAATAAAAGATTTATTTTTTAAAAACGAATTACGGTTTTTCTTTATTTTTAAAAGTTTACCGTTTATTTTTTATTATTTTATTTTGTTTATGTTTAAAAAGAAAAGTTCAAATAGATATAAAGTTATATACGTTAATTAATTATTATAGGTTTAAGTAATTTTTTTATCCAGTGTTTATTTATATAAACGAAATAATTCGTATAAAAATATAAATTGAAAATAACCCGATTCGCTTTATATTATATATTTTATAATAAACTAGTTTTATATTTATTAGAAATTTTTTTTATTTAATTTTAACGCCTTAATAATTTAATATTATATCGTAGTATAATTTTATGTTTAATAGTAATTAATAAACGTTTTATTTTTTAATATTAAGATTTACTTAAGTAATAACTTTATAAGTATTTAAGATTATTAATATTAATATAATAAGAGTAAAAATAATATTATAGTCGAAATTTTTTAAAAGTAGTATTTATTAAAAATATATATTTATAAGCGGTAACTGTATATTATAAATATTAATGTAATACATTATAATTTATACTTAACGAAATATAGAATTTTTTAAAAATAGAAAAGGGTATATATTTTTTAAATTTAACGAAAATATATATTGTATATTTAATAATAAAGCTTAAATTTATCTATTTTCTACTATAATATAGTAAAACAGAGCTTATTAAAGCTATATATATATATATATTCCGTTTAATTAAAAAGTTAAGGAAAAAAAAAGTCGGGCGTTTTTTTTTATTATGAGAAATTATATATAAAAGCTGGTAAGGGAATATTAAATAGATTATCGTAAATCGAATTAGTAATTTTACTAAGTTATTTAGCGATAAAGGTAAAAATAACTAAAAATAAAAATAAAAATAAAATATTAAAAGCTAAGAATAATTATAACAATTATATAGCAGCTATATAATTCTAACCTTAGTTTAATATATATATATTTACAAAAACGCCTTTATTAAACACTGAAAAAAATAAACGTTAGGCGTTTATTTATTATTATAAAAATCTATATGTAAAGGTTAATTGTTCGGTATTTTATAAACTATAGCCGAAATACTTAAAAGTATAACCGAGGTATTTAATAATAGAATTAAAAATAACTTGAAAAAAATAAAAAATAACTAAGTTTAATTATAATGATATTAATTATATTAATTAAAAAACTTAAAGGCTTATATAATAAGTAAATATATTTTAAAAACAGGTTTTATTAAATTAACGTTTATTTTTAATTTATATATACGTTAAATTATATTTAAAACCGAAATATAATTTTAAATTATATTTTTCTTTTGTTTTTTTTAAATAATAATATATTAAGTAATTATTAGATATTTAGTATTATATAAGGCTGTTAGGTTTACGGCGTATTATTTCGGCTGAGTTAAAAATAAAAAGTAATTATATTAATAATTAATACGAAAAATACTTTACCTAATATTTTCGAATACGGTAATTATTAATAATTTTTACGATAATAATAAATTATACGTTTCGGTTACGAAAAACCTTATTTCGATACCGATTATTACGTAATACCGATAAATTTCGATTTTAATAAACTTTATATTTTTTTTAATTAATTTGATAAAGGGAATTTTTTAAAATATAAATAATAATTTAAAAAATGTTAAGTTTTTTTCGGTAAACTTTAAGTTCGTATAAAATAACTTTATAACCTTTTGCTAGTTTTACGATTAAAAATATTAAATGTTAACGAGGAAAAAAAGTTAAGAACTTTAAACCCGTTACCTTTTATTATAATCGATTTTACGATCCCTTTTCGAATCCCTATTAATTAAAACAGTTAAAATATGCCGGGCAATTTTTACTACAAAATACCGGTATTCCGTAACTGTAAAGTTTTTATATAGGACTTTTTTCTTAATATCCTTAAGCTTTATAAAGCTCTGGAATAAGCTAAAACTATCGACGCCTTTTATCTATTTAACCGATTTCTTTTTTTTTTTTTACAAGATTAAATTCTGTTTTTAAATTTCGGATAGGATTTGATTTATATAAATAAAAGTAATTAAATATTATACGACCGTAAGGTAAAAAATATCGACCGTATAAAGGAATTACTGGGAATATTAAATATAGGCGGTAAAAGGTTTAAGGATTTCGAAATTTAACTTTTGGTTCGATATAAAACGGATTACGAGCGATAATTTATTTGGTTGTTCCGGATTACGAAAAGCGTCCAGAATTCGGTTAAAAATGGTCGTCGATAAGGGCATAATATGGCGGTTTAAAAGAAGGTTAAAGTTTAATAAAATTTAATAACCGATAGCATAATTTATTAATTTATTCAATTTAGTTTTGCAGTTACGTTTCTTTTAAGGAGAATAATTAATATTATAAATATATAACGTTTAATAATTTAAAAAAAGAAAAACTTATTTTATATACGTATACTACCTAAGTATTTTTCGAAATTTGTTTAATATAATATAAATAATAATAAAAAATAAAATTTATAATTAATAAGTAATGCTTAATTAACATACGTTTATAAATTAAAAAATGACGTATTTATAGGAATTTAATAATCGGTTAAGGAATAAGGTTTTTCGTAATTAAAACGAATATTTTATAGTAACCGTAAAAAGGATTATTAATTATTATATTCGAAAATATAAATGTAAATATTTATTATATTTATTAATAATATAATTTATTCGTATTATAAATTTAACCTGAATATTATAAAATAAACTTAACGACTTTATATACGTTAATAAAATAAGCGTTATTTATATATATTTTTATAATATATATATACATATAAATAAAGTAAATATATATTTAAATTATTATTATTTTTAAAAAAACCCCTATAATCTATACGTTTTATAACGTATATATTACCCGTAACCTATTATATAAACTCGTCGGCTATATAAATTCGTTAGTTAATTTTTTTAATTTTCTTATTTTTTAATATTTAAGATTTTTTTTTTTATATTAATATTATAGAACGTTTTATAAAAAAAGCGAGGATAACTTTAATTGTTTACGTTAAATAACGACCTTTAAAATTTCATTATAATAAGTTTTTTTTTATTTATGGCGTTTTTATATTTATTTTAAAAAACCGATATAACGGTAAACTTTTCCGAGCCGATATTGTTTTTAGTTTACGAAAATTAACGCCGACCGAAAAGAAAAAATCGATTATTAAACGAACTTTTAATTTATATACGTGAACGTTTTTTATCCGGTATTAATATATTAAAGATATAGCAAATTTATTACTTACGTAATACGTTATAAAACGTATCGGAGTTAATTAGGTATTTAATTTTGTTAAACGGTAATAAAAATTTAAATCGTATTTAAATCGAAAAATAAAATATTAAAAAGTTTTATGCGAATATTTAAAGGTATTTCGTATATAATTTAAGATTATTCGGGTTATAATTACAAAATACGGTATCGTAAAGGAAAATATTTACAATTTCGACGAAACTAGGTTTTTAATAAGGCTTTTTATAGCAGCCGGTATAATTATTACTAATACTAAAAAGCGTAAAAAATTTAAATAGGCCCAAAAAGGAAATCGGAAATAATATATAATAATATAAGCTATTAACTCTTAAGGTTAAACCTTGCCTTTATTTATTGTCCCTGCCGGGAAAAATTACCTTTTTCACTAATTCGCCGATAACCTATTTTTACCCGACTAAAGGATTACTATAAGCAAAAACGGCTAAACGATAAATAAACTAAGTTTAAAATAGATTAAATAATTCGATAAATATATTAAAATACGTATTATAAATTCGAAACGCCTTTTTATTTTCGATAGTTACGACAGTTACTATTTAATCGAATTTTAAAATTATTACAAAATTAATAATATTATTATATTTTATATATTTACTTATTCCTTTTATCGGTTTTAACCTTTCGATATATTTTGTTTTTTCGTATTAAAACGTATTTATTTATTATATATCGAAAGTTTTATATAACGTTACATTACTTATAATATTAAGAAAAACTTTATTACCGGCTTTTATTATACGTTTAAAGCTACCATAACGGCCGATAATATTAAATCCGGATTCGTAAAAACGGGATTTATTTTATTTAATTTTAATTGCGTTTTTTTCGAATTAAAAGTTTTAATTATATTTATACCGACCGTTTTTTTATTTATCTCTGTTAATTCCGTTATTTTCTTACTTGCGAAAACTTTTAAAAATGTTACCGAAACGATTTAACAAAAAGGCTATTTATAAAAAAAAATCAGAAATTACCAGGGTAGTTCGCCGACAAAGATAATTAAATCGATTAATCTTTTAATAAAAAATAACCTAATATTTTTATATAAAAACGTTTTTATTTTTATTTTTATTTTATTTTTTTCGGGTAAAAAAAGGCTACCTTTGCGAAACGAATTACGTCCTTAATAAACGCCGGAAAACTAAAAATAAACGTTTTTAAAAAAAAGGGATATTTACTGTAAAGGAAATATAAGCTTTTATAATTATAAAGAAAAGTAGTGGTAAATAATTATAACTAATAACGGCCGAAAAGGGTTAACGTAAAAGGGTTTAAGCGAAAAAACGTAAATATGGCGTTTACGGCAAGCCCGGACATAATGCGCGTATATGTAAAAAAGATAATAAGGCGTTTAACGATAAAAAATCCGATTAATGTTAATTAATTTAATATATTATAATTATTTAATTCGAATTTATTATTACAAAATTATAAAAAGTAACCGACGAACTAATATAACCGACGAACTTATATAGTACGTTATATATTATAACAATATATATATATATTTAAAAATATTAATTAAAAATAATTCGAAAATTTTATATGATATATATTTACAAAATAAACGTCGCCGGGTTTGAATTTTGCGTAATATAGGGACTTTTTTACAAAAGAAATATTTACATTTAATTATTAAACCGGGTTAATATAATTTATAAAGAAAATATTTAATATAATTATATAGGTTTAATACTTTTAAATTTAATATTTAATAAATTTAAATTTAATAAATAAATTTAAAGAATTATTAAAATATATTTAAAATTTAAAATTTATGTATAATTTTACCTTTAAATTTTTTTATAAGATTATTATTATTATTATTTTATATATAATTTCAAATATATATTTAACTTTCGAAAATATTTAATTTAAGATTAATTATTAATTTAAATTATTATATTTTTATACTATATATTATTTTAAATTTATGTTTTCGGCAGTTTTTTTTTTATTAACGTTTTATTATTTTTTTTTTATAATATATATGTTATATATAATTTTACACAGTTATAAATATTTGTTTAAGATTTAATATATTTTTATTAAGTAATAAAAACCGTTAAAAATATCTTATAGCCGAAAATATTTTTTTTTATTCGGAAGGTATATATTTTATTAATAGATTATATTATTAAAATAATACGCGTGTAAGACCTATCTTTAATATACCGAACCTGATATTAATATATTTAATTATTTTTATATATAAATATTAACCGTTTTTTTAGTTTAATTAGTATTATTATTAATTAAAAAGGTATAATTAAACCGGTATAAGTTATATATTAGTAATAATTGTCCTTTTTTTTTATAACGTATAATAATATCGGTATCGATAATATTTTTTTATCCTGTATGACAAATCGAAAAATTAGAAACGTTTTAAAAGCGAATTATAAGTCTAAATATATATTACTAATATGCAAAATTATATCGATTATTATTAGCTGTTTCCGGAGCCCGTCCGGATTAATAATGTCCGATATACTTTCGTATATATATAGATAACTTCGTTTTTAATTATATAGTTATATTTTATATACGAAAATAAAATGATTATTTAATAGAATCGATTAAATAATTTAATTAATAAAACCTTTTATAATTAACATTTAAAAGTGAATTAATTTATAAAAAAAAACTTTCCGATATATATATATAAATCGTAAGTACGATATTTTTAGAAAAAAATAAAAACGCCTTAATTAATTAAGCCTTAGAGTTAATATCTTGACCGATTAAAAAGATAAGTAATTTTTTAAGAAAATATGTTATAAGAGCATTATATTAACTTAATAATATAAAAAAAATATGAAAAAAAGTTTCGTAAATTGATAAAAAAAGCTAAACGAATAAATGTTACAGTAATATAAAGTTATAATGTATAAATAACGATATTAAATTCTAAAAACGAAAACGACGATAATATATTTTAACAACTTATATATCGCATTAGCTCTTATTATCGTACCTTAGATAACTATCTTTTA
>QJNZ01001537.1:0-11490 GCA_004155055.1 Monosporascus sp. CRB-8-3
TTGGTATAAATTTACGTAAAAACCGATTATTTCCGTTATTTTAAATTAAATCGTATCCGAAAATTAAAAGCAAAACCCGATTTTTTTCGGATAAGTTGTTGATATCGACGAAAGTATTAATATATTTTATTCGGCCAATTATTTTATTTAAGTCGGGTAATTTAATTAAAACCGTTTCCGTTAAGATTCCGGAAATACGGAATATTAGGATTTTATATTCGGATTTAGCCGGTATATTTTAGTTATTTTAATTAATAAAGGTTTAAAAAAGTGCCTTAAGATTAATCGAAATTAAAAAAGTTATAAAACTGGCGAAAGGTTATAAAGTAGCTATTTTATACGGATTTAAGGTTTACCGTAAAAAGCTTAATATTTTTTAAGTTATTATTTAAATTTCCTTTTGCTAAATTAGTTAAAAAGTATAAAATTTATTAAGGTCGAAATTTATCGGCATTACGTAATCGGTTTCGGGATAAGGCTTTTCGCGACCGAGATATAATTTATCGTTATCGTAAAAACCATTAATAATTACCGTATTCGAAAATATTAAATAAAATATTTATCGTATTAATTATTAATGTAATTACTTTATGTCTTTAGCTTAACCTGGATAATACGGTTTAAACCTAACGACCTTATATATTAATTTAAAAAGGTTTTTTATTAGATTTCGGTTAATACGTTTATATAGTTACGTTATTAGCGGAAACGGAATTTTTAAAACGGATAATTATATTAATATTTTTAAAAAGTTTATATTTTTTAATACGCTTGATTTTTTAGAGATTTATTTAAGTATAACAGTTTAATTACGTAAAAGAATTACCTCGTTTAATTTTATAACGGCGCCTTTTAAACGTTGAAAAACCGGATTGTTAGCAAAATTTAAGGAAACGGAATCTTTATTTATTAAGTGTTAAAACAAACGAGATAAATATATATTTTTAATATTAAGTTTATATTTACCGACGAATAAAAAAAGGTATAAATGAAATTTTAGGATTATTTATATAATAATTACCTTACGTATTATTATTAGAAAAATAAGTTTTTTTAATGTAAATGTCAGGATATATGTGGTGGCTAAAGGAATTGGGTGTAGGGGGTCCCTAGGGCAACGGAGGGGTGGACACGACAGACCTACTATTTGCATGTATGTAGCCCAGTCCTAGCTCTCCTATACTTTTCTTACTTACAGGAAGCAAAAAGGGAACAACCTAGATTAATTAAAATAACAGCGATATCCCGAATTGTACCGCGTTTTCTTACACGGTAGCATTTTCTGTTTCCCGTTTCTTAATATTTTAACAGTTAATTGATATCTAAGACCACCCATTTTGTACGCAATTTGAGGTATTGCTTAAGGGGAGGCGCAGTAGGCGCAGAAAGGAAGGTAAAGAGACCAGGTTCGGCGCGAGAGAGCGTATAGCAGCAGCGGTAGCTGGAAGTCCCGGCCTTAAGAGAGAAGGTATTTCGAGTACCTTCGAATCGTTTCGAAAAAGAAGCGTTTGCAGAACGTAACGGATTACGGCCGAATACTAAGCGTAAGGGGTTCGTTGGCGTAATTAACGTCTACCAGGACCGCCGGAAGGAACGAGGAAATTTGCTATTCGGTAGTAAAGAAAGTCTGCTATTCGGTAGCAACGTTAACGATAGCTACGATAGCAAAAAATACGGACGGTTAGGCCCAGGCCCTTAAATTAGAATAATTCAGGAAAGCGTTCATTAAGCTGTTAAACGAAAATAACGTTATTGCGAAGAAAATAAATACGTGCCTAGATTAAAAGTATTTCGACTTTAAACTTAACGAGGAAAATCGTTTCCGAGGTAGTAAATAATTGGGAGATATGGAAAACGGTTTTTTAAGTTGCCTTGATGGTAATTAGTTATCGGGACGGTAATTCGGCAAAGTTTACCTATCATAACGAAACTAAATTAGCCGCTGCCATTATTGCTAACGTTAAAAAAGGTTTTATAATAATCGTTACCGGTTTTATAAAGGGTACGGATATATTTAAAATCTTAGAACGTTTATATATAGCTAAAAGTATCGCCTAATAAATAGATATCTTTAATTAATTACAGTTTTTTCGATAGGACCTTAGGAAATCGTTTACGTTTAACCATATCGTCGAATTCAAACGTTTAATCCGCCGTTATAACGAAATCGAGATGCTTGTTAACGTTGGCTAGCAAATTACCTTTTTTTTTAATATTTTTCGGGATAAGGAATATAAGGGCGCCGCCGGCTGGAAGTTACGGATAACAGAAACGTTTCGCTAGTATTTAACAATTACTATTAACCAGGTTTACGACAACTTTATTGCCGAATTTCGAGGTAAGGAAAGCAAAAAGAAGTCGGAGGGATAAAGTTATAACGTTAATAACGCGAATAACGATTCAAATAAGAAGCTTTTATAAAATAAGAAAAGCGAACTATTTTGTTTTAATTATGATAAATACGGTTATAAAGCTCAGGATTGCCTAAAGGTAAAGAAAAGCGATGTTACGACCTAATAGAGGGGAGGTCTCGGAAACGGTCCTACCAGACCGAAACAGGACCCAAATGGGTTAAGTCACTTAATTTGGATTTTTTCCGTTTTAAAAGATCCAATTGAATCCATATAGATCTAATATCCTTTGGATCTGGAAAGGCGACAAAATTTATAAGAAATCCAGGTTTTTATAAAGGATATATACGTTTATTAATTCCATAGATATATAACGACAGTTTGTAATATAACTTGGTTACCTAAAATATTTTTAGTATTATTAAACGTAATTTAGTTATTTTCGTTATTTAAATTCTCATAATATAATTATTAATATAAACCGTACGATTTAGTTTAATAGTTAATTAATTAATTTAGCCGTTATACGTTGTAAGCTTTTATTTAATAATATTGTTAAATTTTAAGTAATTATTTAAATTAATAAGATAATTTTTAATATTAAGGAAAATACCGTTAGCCAGCAATTCAAAAGTAAGTTTAAAGGATTAAAAGTAAAGGTTCTATAACTTAAAAAAACGGCTAGAAAAAATCTTAACATTTCGAAAATTAAGGTTAAGAAATTTTAACCATATAATAAAAAAACCGATATTTAGAGTTTCCTTATTTAAGTACGAGTATACTTATGATTCTTGGCTTTCGACGATCCGGAAGATAAGATTTTTGCCGTTGCAGCGTTCTTTATCGGAGATGTGTTTGATTAATTCGAATTAATTATAAAAGATTACCTGGAAAATACGGAAAACGATAGGAAGATATTTACTAAAGAACTTTTCGCCTATTATTCCAACTTCGAAAAAAAACTAAAGGCTAATTTCGACAACCCCGATAAGGAACGTACTGCCGTATAAAAGATTTTATAATTACGACAGAAAGGACCGGCGTTTAAATACGTAATAAAATTTCGAAATCTAATAGCTAAAGTAAGATAGGTGGATAAAAAAAACGATACCTTAATCTACGTGTTTTATAAGGGACTGAAAGATAACGTTAAGGATAAAGTAATTAAGTTAGAATAATTAATTTCCTTAAGTAAATATATAACCGAAATAATAAAAATTAATAACCGATAATTTAAAAAACGATAAAAGAAAAAGGGTTAATACGTCTTACGGCATAAATTTAATAAGTTTAATTAGGGAAATAGGCGTATTATAACTTTTACTTTTTACGGGACTTAATTAGGCCTTATGGAAATCGGGGCGGTCCAATAATAAAACTAACCTTAGTTTAAATGTTACAATTGTAACAAGATGGGATATAAGGCCTTCCAGTACAAGGTACCCAGGAAACCTTAATAAAATAATTGGACCCTTATACCTGAAGGACGATAACAAAACGATAAAAAAAATAATAAAAAGTCCATTAATATAGTCCGACCACGATACATGGTGGCATAATAATATAAGGATTATTTAAGATAAAAAACTTTTATTAAAGAAAAATTATTTGCCCAGTTTTAACAAAAAAAGTAGCAAAAAGAACAAAATTAACTAGCTTTATAAAAATAATTGCAAAAACATTATAAATAGAAAAAGAAGCTTTGCCCAGGAGAACCGGAACGACATATAAAAATCCATATTATCTATTACGATAAACCCAGATATCAATTTTATCAAAAATAAAAAAATATAATTTATTAACGTATAACCCGAATGTACTAATAAAGGTTTAATTTTAAACGATAAAAAAAAACTAACAAAAATAATTAACAATAGTACCGATATTTACGATTATTCGCGGATTAAAATAAAATTGATTAAAAAGTAATTTTATAAAGTTAGCCGTTAAAAAAATTATACTTATAAAAAGATTTTTTTTATTATTTCGGATAGTACAATTATTAAATAAAGGAAAACTTAACCTAAAAAACGGTAAAAAGATACTGTTAGCGAGTTATTACCGATCTAAATATCTAACTAGCTTTTATTACCAACCCCGAAAATAAAAAAGCGATTAAAAAAAAAATTAAAAATTTTACCAAAAAAAAATAATAGGATTCGGAAAATAAAAAAAAATACGGCAATTAATAGAAAAATAATAATTCGTAAACAACATTACCCAACGTAACAACTATCGAAACCTTTACAAAATAAATTTACGAATAACCGGATACCCGACAACAATTTAAACAATTACAAAAATAAATAATACGTATAAAAAAGCAACTGAAAAAACTTCGAACATAAAATAATCGGGACAAAAAAACGTTACGAAAGCTTTTACGGACCCTAAAAAAATAATACTACCTGTAAAAAAGCCGTAAATAAACGAAAAAAAAAAATCAGACCGTAATACCTTAAAAAAGCTTTAAACGCGATAATCGGAACCATTAACGACAATGCTATTACTATACGAATACGAATTAAAAAAAATTGGTATACCGCAATAATGGACTACGAAATAATAACTACAAATTATATCAAACCGGAAGTAATAAATAAATTAATATTACCATAAAAAAAAAAGTCATTTTTATAAAATCGAAAATACCGAAAATCAAAAATTTACGTACAACAATAAATAAGTTAAACGCAAAATTAATTACCTTAAAACCTTTATTAAAAAAAAAAACAAACTATTAATTTCGATATTATCTTATTAAATAAATACAACATAATTCTAAGAAAACTATAATTACGTCAATACAATCCCTTAATCAACTAAGAAATTAATTAAATAAACTTCCGCTTACTTCCCAATACGAAACAAAATACCGACGACACAAAATCTTAACATTCAATCAATAAAAACGATAAATACAAACATAAAAACACGACAAAAACCTTACTACCTAAAAAAATAAAATATATTTAAAATAAAAAGCATAATAGAAAAATACGGCACGTTATTACAAACCTTAAAGCATAATTCCGACAAATAAATAACAACCTATAAATACAACGCGAAAAACTATTAAAATAAATGGCGAAAATATTATTATAATATTACAAATATAAAAAAATTTTTCGAAAAAAACTCGATATAATATTACCATAAAATAATAAATAAAATTATAAAATAATTTTTAAAAACGGCAAAACGATTACTTTTTATTTTATCTATAACCTAAACGAAATAAAACTATACATTCTTCGCAATTATTTAAAAAACAAATTACGAAAAGAACATATACAACGTTCCAAATCGTTAACAGGATATCTAATATTTTTCGTTTTACGAAAAAAAGGGAAATTATAACTTATTATTAATTACCAACAATTTAACAACATTACCATTAAAAATAAAATACCACTATCCCTAATTACCGAAATCAAAAATTAATTACAAAATACCAAATAATTTACAACCTTAAACTTACAAAAAAGATATAATCAAATTCGAATTAAACTAAAAAATAAATAGAAAATAACTTTTAAAACAAAATACGGGTTATTCGAATACTTCGTTATACCTTTCGGACTTACGAACGTATTAACAACTTTTTAACAAATAGTTAATTATATACTTCGAAAGTACCTTAACGTTTTTGTTATATATTACCTCGACGATATTCTTATTTATTCGAAAACAAAAAAAAATATATATAAGATACGTTTATAAGGTCTTATAAACTTTATAAAACGCCAATTTTTTAATTAACGTGAAAAAAAGGACTTTCCATACCTAAAAAATTAAGTACCTAAAATATATTATTACCCCAGGATACATTAAGATAGACCTTAAGAAAATCTCCGTAATTAAAAATTAAAAAGCGTTTATTAATATTACAGAGCTACAAACGTTCCTTAAATTTGCTAATTATTACCGACAATTTATACGACATTTCAATAAAATCGCGATACTATTAACGGAACTTACTAAGAAAGATCGACGATTCGTATAAACTCCAGTCGTAAAAAAAGCCTTTTAACAGCTTAAAAACGCTTTTATTAACGAACCTGTTTTAATAATATATAACTTAAACAAATTAATGGAATTCGAGACCGACGTTTTAAACTTTGCTTTAGAAATAATAATTTACTAACGAAACGATAAAAAAAAACTATATTTTATTACCTTTTATTTTTACAAATTGCATAGTACTAAGCTAAATTACCTTATTTATAACAAGGAGTTCCTAGCCATTATTAAAGCCTTTAAGAAATTTAAACATTACCTTAAAAAAATTAGCACCAGGTAAAAATATATACAAACCATAAGAATATCTTTTATTTCGCAACCATAAAAAAACTAATTAAACGATAATTACGTTATTATTTATTACAAGGGATCGGAAAATAACAAAATAAATACTTTTAACAAACGACCAAACCTAAAGAATCCCAAAGTAAAAATATAACAAATTGTATTTAACTGGATACCAAAAGGATATTTACAACAACGACATATTAACACTATCAAAATGTTTATACCAAATATACATAAAAAAATATAACGGTATTATAACAGCTTACTTAAAACCAGAAAATAAATAAAATTCACGTACTAAAAAAATATCAAAAAAATTTAATACGAAAAATATATAAATATTAACTATATAAATATCCAGGAATCCACAAAACCCTAAAACGCTTACGACAAACATATTATTTTCCTAAAATAAAATCAACCGTATAGAAAACTATATAATAATATAACATTTACGCTAAAATAAAAATTAAATAACATAAACTATATAAAAAGTTATAATTATTACCAGTCGTTAAATAACCATAAAATTTAATTACATTTAACTTTATTACGAAACTTCCTTTATTAAAAAACCTAATTACGAAAATATATTACGATAATATCTTTCTAATCGTTAACCGATTTACAAAATTTTCCTACTTTTTACCTTATAATAAAAATATAAATACCGAATAAATAATATATATTTTCTTTCGATATATATGCAACATACATAAACTACCAACAAAAATCATTTTAAATAAAAGTACAACTTTTACTTCAAAATTCTGGCAAAGTTTAATAACATAACTTAACTTAAACCATAAATTATTAAGCACTTTTAAATTATAAACGGATAAATAAACGGAAAAAACTAATTAAACGTTAAAAATATACTTACGATATTACATTAATTATAAACAAAATAATTAAGTTAAAAAGTTACCCATTACATAACTAACCTATAATACCAATTACCATAATAATATCAAAACAATTTTAATAATTACTAACTTTAGTTTTACCCCGGAAATTTATAAAAAAATACAAAAAAGAAAACTAGTTAATATTAAAATAATCCTTACCTTAAAATAACTTAAACAACTATATTAAAAAATAAAAACAAAACTCCAATTCGTATGCAAATAAATAAATAAATATTATAACTAGAAAAAGTTAAAAAAACCAATTTTTTCGGAAAAGGAAATAATTTACCTAGCTACCAAAAATATCAAAACCAAATAACCAAACTAAGAATTCGATTTTAAATATATAGGTTTATATAAGATTACCAAGAAAATTTCAGAAAATAATTATTAATTAAAATTACCACCTAAGGTCAAACTTTATCTAATTTTTCATATTTCCTTATTCGAGTTAACAGTAAATACCATCAAAATGCACATAATACAAAACGACGTAAAAACAAAAGAAAAAAAGAAAATATACGAAATTAAAAAAATATTCGACATACGAAAAGAAAAAGGATTTACCTAATACCTAATAAAATAAAAAAATTACCTAGATTCCGAGAATACCTAGGAACCCGCCAAAAATCTTATTAACGCCTAACGCCTATTAAAAAACTTTTACTAACAACGTCGGAACCGACAAAATTAAAGAAATTCCAGTTTACGTTATCTAAAAACGGCCAATTAAACATTTTAGGAATAAACCAGTTATCTTAAACAGGAACCTAAGCAAAAAACGATACGTTTACCTTTAACCGTTCCTAATCCTTTAACTTATCCATAAATTAAAGGCCGTAATTAATAATTTTTACTTTTTAAGCATAAAAAAACCGTTTCTAATGGCGAAAACGAAAAAGGCAATTAATAGTTTTATTAATATCACGCTATTTACGTACAAAATCCTCCTTTAACTTTTATTAAAAACGTAACAAAATTTCTTCCGTTACGGCCTTTTTACGGTCTAAACGGTCCTTTTCTTTTTTAATACGACGAAAAGAATTAATAGGAATACCAAACCTATTACAACGACAACGATATTTAACATATTCGCTATAACGACGAATTTCCTTTATTATTTAACATTTCGTCCTTTTTTCGAAATATGGCGTATATAACATTACTTCAAAACCAAATTTGATAATATAAACAACTAAAGATATAAAGTTCTTTTTTTAATTTGGACGATTACGAGATTTACGATTAGCGATACGATTACCTATAATAAAAAATTAATTTACCAAAAAAAAAAATTTTTAAAGGCAAAGATTTTAAAAAAAGGAATATCGTATTACGACTTAACAAAAAGGAGGTCTCGGAAACGGTCCTACCAAACCGAAACAGGATTTAAGTAAATTAAGTTACGTAATTTGGATCTTTTCCGTTTTAAAAGATCTAATTAAATCCCTATAGATCCAATATCTTTTAAATTTAAAAGGGCGACAAAATCCATGAAAAATCCAGGTTTTTATAAAGGATATATATGCTTATTAGTTCCATAGTTAAATAACGACAGCTTGCAATATAACTTGGTTACCCAAAATACCCTTGGTATTACCAAACGTAATTAAGTTATTTTCGTTATTTAAACTTTCACAATACGACTGCTAACATAAACCGTACGACTTGGTTTAATAGTTGGTTAACTAGCCTAGCCGTCACAAGCGATGGAAAAGAAATGGCGAAAATTTACGTAATAAAGGTTAAGTTCATTAAAGCAAGGCTTACTTTATTTCTAACGACTTAAAGAATTTATATAACCAGCCTCCTAAAAAGTACCAAGCTGTTTATTAATAAATAAAAGCGTTAGAACGGAAGCCTAAAAGGTTTAAAAGCGCCGGCAAAGCTGTAAATAATTTTAACGGCCTTAAAAATCCCTTTAGCTATAAGGGCGTATTAGGATATATGTAGTAGCTAAAGGAATAGGGTATAAGGGGTCCCTAGGTGTTACGACCCAACCAAACTGGGCTCCAAAGACGGTCAGACCTACATGGAGAGGTTACGTAAATTAAATCTCCTTTAGCAACACAGATCTAATTAAATCCATTTAGAACCATACAAATCCAATACGCGTTAAATCTTTAAGGACTGTAAAATTTAATACGCGATTAATTTATAGAATAAAAATATATACGTTCGTTATTCTATAATTTAGATAACATTATCTTACAATATAACTTAATTACCTAAAATACCCTTAATATTATTAAACGTAATTAAATTATTTTCATATTTAAGATCCCGTAATATAACTGCTATCATAAACCGTATAACTTAATTTAATAATTAATGAATTAACCTAGGCGTTATATATTACAAGCTTTTATTTATTAATATTGTTAAACTTTAAACAATTCATCGTTAACATTATATTTACCAACAAATAAATCGAAAAGCAATCCGTTTATAAGGTCTTTAAGAAAATTATAAGCGATAATAACGAAAAAAAAAGTCCCCTTTTTTAACAGATAAGGTTTTAAAAAAACTCGACGCTATTACAAACCGTATTACTTAATTCGAAAAGGAAAAGGGCGATTTTACCGCTTTACTTAAGGCCGCGTATAAACGCTTTAAGGAGAAAAATAAGAAAGAAAGGGAAAAAAAAGTTAAAGGAACCTTTTCCCGTAACAAAAACTGTTAAACAATTTAAATAACGAATTCTAAGGAATTTGGAAAAATTTTAAAACTACCCAGGCCCGAATTTTTTGACGGGACTTTTACTAAATTACAATTATTCCTAATTTAATATCGACGGTATTTCGGGTATTTTCTTATCAGGTTCGCTGTTCCTACGGCTTAAGTAAACTTGCAGTAAAGCTATTAATCGGTAACACGGCTATATAATTTCAACAAATATTCTAGGAATACGTTATTTATTTCCTTAAATAATGAAATCCAGAAGTTCGAATAATATATAATAATTACGAAAAATTGAAAAACGTTTCAAGGAAAGCGTTCGGAATGGTAAATAAAAAAACCAAGGTAGAGATTCAGATTAAAGAATTACGCCAGAAAAAAAAACGCTTTAATTTACGGCAACATATTTATCCAGCTAACTTTTAAAATCGAATAAGGACGGGAGGTTTTTATAGCCAAGTTCTTGAACGGTTTAAAATAAAAAGTTTAAAAGAAATTATTTAAGAAAAATCGGCCGAAAATTTGAACTAATTACATTACAATAACGGTCAAGCTCGACGATTAGCAATACGCCTAAAAAACGCGATATTCTAAAACGCGATAAAGTAATCGATTTAAATATACGGCAAATATTTTACGATACGCTAATATATTTTACGGTACCGAATCGGGCACTATAAAAATTAAAGCGATTTAATAACAAAAACCGACCTTAATTAAATACTATAATTACAGCAAATTAAGATATAAGGTTTTTTAATATAAGGTACCTAAAAAATTCCGGAAAAATAACTAGGCCCCTATACCAGAAAAATAACGATAAAACGATAAAAATAAGAATAAGATACTAAATAATATAATCCGATTTAAAAACGGTTATTAATTACGATATACGGTAATACAGTAATACTGGAACTACTTAAAATAAAAAAACTTTATTAAAAAAAATTATTCGCTTAATTTTAATAAGAAAAATAACGACAAAAACAAAATTAACGGGCTTTACAGAAATGGTTATAGGAATAATACGAATAAAACAAAAACCTCTGCCCAGAAAAAACAGGACGATGTACGAAAACCTACGTTATTTATTACAGTAAATATAAATTTTACCAAAAATAAAAGGAAGTAATTTATTAATACATAACGCGGATATATCGGGAAGGATTCGATGTTGAAAAATAATAAAAAAACTAATAAAAACGATTGATAATAATACCGATACCTACGGTCGTTCGCAA